>KZ062465.1:116776-147772 GCA_002091835.1 Anopheles maculatus | reverse complement strand
CTGAGTTCCTGCACGGCCACGTTGAACAATTTTGGCACGATCGCGTTCAGACGTCGCCGTACGCTTTGATCGACTTGGCGCGTTTCGTTGGCACGCTTTACCTCGTTCGGCGTTAGCAAATCGCGATACACGGTCACTGTAAATGGTACCAGATTCACATGCTCTTGCTTCAGCGGTCCAATAAGGTAGACCGGGTTGCCATCCAAGTTGGTGTACTTGCAGCGTAACCTAATCTCGAAGTAAGGGGTACGGGGCGTCCGCTGGCCACACAGTGGATCCATCTCTTCCAAAATGCTCTCGAACTCTCGGTTACGATCGTTCTGCAGATGCTCAATGTCCCGCCACTCTTTGCCCAACGACGTAAGCCCTTCCATGATGCGCATCGTTTCGCGGAAGAACGCGAGCGGATTCTGACGGTCCTTTCGGTCTTGCAGGGCTTTCAAATCATCGCGCAACTTTTTGAACTTCTCAACATGCCCCTGCAACGCACCTGTTAGGGGGGCAATGTCTTCAATGGAAGGTTTTGGTTTGACGTTTGGTGCTTCTTCGGTGTAGGAGGCCCCTATGAAGCAAAACAGCGCTACCAGAGCAATTAAGCGCTGGACGGTTAACCGGTGCCAGTACATGGTAGAAGAGAATCACAGGAGAGCGCACTAAATCTTAGAGGGTGTATGTTCAACTAATCTGCTACACCCGATAAAATGGCCGTTAACCTAGAATTATGTGTGTCTTCCAAAAATGAGCCGGGTACTCAAACTACACATGCATGTTCCAATCTCGATTGTATTGGTAGCAACAGATTGTTTGGACAGGTGCATTGATTCTGGTAACTCAAGCTACCACCACCAGACATTCGTCTACATTCACAACAGACACGTCAGTTTAACGAGTACTTCACGGGAAGAAAAAGTAGAATTAGAGTATGCAATCAAAAGCATTCTTTGCTATTAATAATTTGTGTTTGCTTTTTCTTTAGAAAAAGTAAGTTGTTACAGGTACACCAACTAGAGACAAAGCTCTTAGAAGTAAACGTTTTTATTACTTTCCATGTTACGGTGAGTGTTTTCTAGTTTTTATAAGTTTATATAGTGTGATAAAGGAAAACTGTATCAATCTCTCCCAGAACTGCTCAAGTGCACTACAAAAAATCATCAATATCCAACATGCAATTAATTCATAAAAATCTCTATTCATCAACAATTGTGTATCAGTGCTAGTGTTATAATTAGAGATGATGCAGTGAATAATCTGCCACAACGAGGTTGGGAAAGTACTTTATTCATACAGTTCGACACCTGGCAGCAGTACAATTAAAAATTCATCAAGTACATGCCAAACGGTCGCAATAAATTAGTGTCCATAACATCAAAAATGCATCATTCATCCGTCCACAAAACATCGACCAACACAGCACATATGGACACGCAGCTGAGTTAATTAAACAATAATGTCTCCGATTTTACAAGGCAACCACAAACTAGTACACTTTCCCCGAAGGGTGGCGGCTAACAGTGATACATATTACAGTAAAACATAAACCACCGCACTCACCACGAATATTCAAAACAACGTGTTTAATTTGTCGTTAAAAAATGTGAAGAATTTTAATACATTGTTTTCATCTCTTGGATTTTTTTATAAAAGTGAAAAGTTTAACTGTTAATAAATTCAAGTAGCAATACAATTTAATACTACGGATATTGGAGAATATGTTTATAAGATATGTATTTCCACCTTCTTTTTACGTTGTTTATACCACATTATTCAAATAAACCATTATTCCTTAAAATCAGAAAAGCACTGGTATTTTAATAAATTCCATTAACTTTAATCTTCTTCAAAAGAATCGTAAGTAAATTGTAAAAATAGGAAAATAATAACATTATCGAACGTTCTCATATTTCGGCAAGCCAACTTATAGTCACAAATACGCCATTAAATCAAATCTAGCGATGCACAGCCCATTTCGAGCCATTTAAAAACCATTTTCATCGCACGAATTAATCGCTCATTCCGATTATTAGGGTACAATTGTCGAATTGGAAATGCCAACAAAAAATGAAACGCCATTTTTAACAATTCTGCTGCTGCAGGCGTACACCGCCACCCACATTTTTCCCACTCTTCCACAGGTACCATCTTACCCAGACTGGCTCATAAGTCATTCGAGTTAATGCCGCGGAATAATCAACGATCATGATGATGCTTGTGTCGGCCATTGATGGAAAAACCAGAAACCGAAAAAGCAAGTGAAACATTTTCCGCGGTTTTGCCAACAATACAATTTACCATAATTCGATCCTCGACCGTTGATGGTGTGCGTTGATTGTTCTTTCGGTTTGAGTATTGAACGGAATATTTATTAGATCGTTGGCTTTACGCGAATGGAAAGGTGGCTAGCGGCTAAAAACCAACCGAAACAAATGAAAATTATGGAAGTGGATGGTGTCCAAATGACGAAGTACGATTTATAAGTCACTTAAGAAACTAGCTAGCTCCATTGATTGTTGATACTGATACTGATGATATTTATTTCTGCTGCTAGCCTGTTGTTGGGATATTTGCAGTATCTGTAACTGTAACTATATCGCCACATTCCCTACCGATAACAACATTTCAAGCAATTAGTGTTTAAATGTTTCAACGATCAATAGGAATAAACAACATCTTAACGTTTCAAAACGCCAGACCAGACCAGTTCTAACACAGAACAGTACTATTTTGCTTGCCAAAGGCTTCATCGTCATACTCCAAAGGGCTTCTGTTTTCCTGGCCATTTCCACAGTTCCTCTGGCAGTAGCTTGAAACTCTGCTTTGGTCAAAAAGGCTACCACTGCTTTGAGTAGGGTGGTGGAAGAGAATTTCAATTTCCATTGCAATTTAAGTACTCGAAACAAGATTTTTGCATCTCGTCTTTTTTTACGACTCGACTCACCATCGACTAGTTAACGCACCCGGGGGTCTGCTCTGACTGCACTGAGCAACATCCTCACCCTCACCACTCGTCGGTTGGTCAGCAATAGCTGCCACACTTAATGGTCACCACAGTCTTCTCAACTTCACGCCTCACTGTGCTTTCACGAGCAGGAGCAGCTGGGAAAAGTTTTGATTGAATTTTTGTCTACTCGTGGCAAGACCCGACACACACGCTTGATTCAACCATCCAACCAACCAGTCGGCTCGCTACAGACGCTGGTGACATCTGGCGGGAAAGGAACTAAACCCGTCGGGTACGGCGGGAGTTAAAAATGTCCGGGAAAAAGGCAATCATGGGAAAGAAAAGAAGGTGAATTAAATGAAACAATGTTTCCTCGACCACTGCACACCACCACGACACCCACCACCAGCTGTTGAAGGTTTGCCCAATTTTCAAAGCATAAGGTAGAAGAAGGCATGAAAAACTTCATTCATTTCGTCTGATCGCGCGACACCATTTTTGCTCTCTACCGCCACAAACGGCTGGGACCGGAAGGGAAGTTTCAATGCAAGAAACAAGCTGAACTTTATGAAGCAAATCCAATTTGCAACCCGTTGATGGTAATTGACAATCACCCCGAACGATATTTCAGAGTAAATTTGTCAAAAAACCGGGTGAACTGCGGTAGCTTTGGTTTTGTTCACTGCCACGAACCGTAGCACCCGGCCTTTTTGGAAGTGTAGAAAGAGCCATTGGACATAAAATTTTTAGCACTCCCGCAATTCTAGGCATCTAGGTACTAATTAAAGAATACGATCTTGTTAATTAAGAAGTGGGCTTTACAATGCCCGGGTGTGCGTTGTCTCCGTTTTGTGATTATTAAAAATGGGTTTTATGCAAAAGGTGCTCTAGAAAACGGTAGGCCGTAAAGGCACGATGCTATCTTGAAGTTTAATACTGATAGAGAACCACCCGCCTAGTTTCTAAGCTGTGGAAAATAAGTACATACTCTTGCGTTCCAACGAACCAAATTGAGCAACAACTTTGTTATGAAACAAAATGGTGTTACACATTATTGCAATGAACCATGAAGCTACAGTTTGCTACAATGCAAAAGCTTGACTGTAAATAAAGGAAACGAAAACAATTTTCTCCTAAGTTTCAAATGCATAGCAGTCTTTTAATAAAAAAAAAATCTGATAAAATTTTCTTCTTTATAGGTTATACTATTCGTCTGGGGGCAATATAATCGCTAACGGCCGCGATGACTTAGATAGTCACCATTCATTACGATGCTCATTAAAATTTTAAATCATGCATCACTTCTATCTAGACAGCAACGTCAGTAATCAGCGTCGAACTGCTTCGCTAAAAGCATTATTTTGTTCTAAAAGCAGCTTACAGGCATTGCACCTCCGGCCGGACCAATTTACGATCCCCGTTTATAATGGCATGAGCGTTTTATAGCAAAGGAAACACACAGTATCGAAACGGTATGGGTTGATACTGAGGCACATAAAGTAATTACACTTTACATCAAAAATGGCCAACCTACACCATACACCATCGTAGGGTACCTTTAATCTTATCGTCCACCAAGAACAACCGGTACCGGTAAATGACAAACGAATAATTGATTCCATCGGTTTTTTTTTAAACGGTTTTTTGAACGCGATAAGTCGGTCAACGATGGCTTAATCAGTAGTGAAGCATCGTGGCACTTTCTTAATAATTGATGTGCCGCTATCGATATTGTCTTGTTTGATCAGTGTCTGAACGATACGATGGACGATAAGTTAAGATGAGATGAGCTATTCCCTTATGTAATGGATGAACGATCAGTCACGAAGTCAGTCACGCACGTAAAATAGACTATCACTACATACATCTTTTTCTTTTATTGCATTAAAACCTTTAAAGTTTTTGATAATACTTTACTTGATAATAGCTCACTCGAGCATACGGAGAGACGTTCCGGATTAGATTCAATCTCTCCAATTATGGCTTCCTTGACTTCGATTCAAATCTTAGGCAGTCCTTCATATGAGGAGCGGGTCCGAATAGGATTCGATACCCAGTCTTGTCGCTATCGCTTCGGCTACCGGAATGTCCTAGCACTCTCTGCATCAGGCGAGTATCAAGATGTTCAAAAAAACCAAACTTGAATTCCAAGACCATTTTGTTAGTTAACCTCCTAACAAATAGTTAATTAACAAGATTTTGAAACTTGATCCAACATTGAACAAGACATCAGGTTCAATAGGACATTACAATAAAATTTACACAATAAAATAAAAGTACACCTTCACCTTTGGAATAATTTCTCATTGTGAACAAATTTTACTTGTTAGCGAAAGACCTTTTCTCAGCACGAATGTACTACACACAAACAGACGACCTCTTTTTCTTTGCACGTCTACTCCACTTCCAACCATCAAACGATGAAAGAAAGATGGTGCTAGAGATTCATTTTGATTGCTAGTCACCTGACCAAACCGAATGACAAAGGACTCTCTGCTACGGGGTTAGGTCTCCGTCGGTTCTCATCGCACCTTGTGGCACTTGTTTATCCTCCCCGCTGTTGTTCCTACCTTTTTTAATCTTCTCCTTTAATGTTTTACAACGAACTTGGTTTGCAGGGTGTGTATGCGCGTGTGTTGGGTTTTATGTGGTGGGTGGAAAAATTATCATAATTTACTCGCTACCACTCCCGCTGCTGCTTCCAACAACTCGTGATTGTTGCTTGTGGCTTTGTGGATTGTTCTCTAGCTTTCGGAGCCAGAGATTGGTATACAATTTGCTGTAAAGCGAGTTAAGGAACGCCCAGGTGTAAAAGGCTGTGCGAGTTTCCCATTTTATCTCTGGTAGCAGGAATTTATGTTTTGTATTTTTTATCTCCCAAACTCTAACCCTGCCCTGCGAACCAGCGACGATCCTGACGGTTTTAGAAGTTACGAGTATAATGTCACTCCGTGTCCAAATTGTGCACGTAACATAAAGGGCGAACCCATCCCCGGGGGCAAATCGTTCACTTTGTCCTTCTTGCTTATTAACAAAGATTTTGGGAAGATAGATACGATGGCGCAGGTATTTGGGACGCGTTTCTGGTTTTGTCTTCTGTGAGTAATGGGGCACTGTTTTGAAATTATTGAAATATTGTTATCATTATCACCAGATGCAAAATGGGCGGGACACATTATGTTTATTACACAAAATAACATCCAGCAGCACAGACCATTATTTTACATGCGCTTGTTGTGATGCGACATCGTCTATCTTGCAAACTGATTCTTTTGAAGCTTTAGATTGGTGTTATATATTACATTCTTTGTTGTACAAAATGCAAACATGATAAAATAACACCTGAAGTTTTTTTTATTAAATACTAGGGTCTATGAATACTTCTGTCAGAAAATTGAAGTTTTTAGTCGCCTTTTGTCAAACTTTCTAGACCCCCTGATTACCAGAATGGCTTCACATCTGGACGCAATTGACAATAGACCGAGAATTTCGACACAACGGTCATTAAAGTACAATTGTTCGGAGCATAGATGTGCTCAAACATTAACGCACTACTACCTAAAGCTATATAATGCATTAAAACTTTCTTGCTCACTAGAACCACGAGCAAACCTTGTCATACAACCATGAAATATTCTTTGGTTTTAACTTTGTTCTCAAAAAACATCTAATGCTTGCGGTGATGCCTAGCAGCTTTTCAGTCTTCAAACGTCAAAAAGCATGCAAAAACTGACTGATTTATTTAAATGTCATTCATTATTTTAACCCTCTTGTAGTGTTTCTCAAATTAATAATACCACTAAACATTCGAAGCGTTGATCTGACGTTGATCCTAAAAGAACATTATCAGCTAACAAGCCAGAATACATCAACAACCTTTTACTCATCATAAGTCTGCGCCATATTAGCACTTCCGTCAAGCGTTGCCAGTATTCACCTCCACAGACATGCATTTATAATGAGAGCACACGCACACATTTTATTGCCATGATTTTAAAAGCAAAAGTTAAGCTGACGTATAGCTACAATCACTATTAGAGTGATTTTTATCATTCCACCTGCAGCTGCATGTGGTGCAACAAAGCGCACAAAACCACCACACTGTTTGACGCATAAAATCCTCCCATTTTCGACGCACTCGAAAGCCAAGAAGCCATGTCAGCTCAAGCCAATGTTGTTGGCGTGTTGTGCAGGGCATCCTCCTGCAGGCGAGCGTTAATGGCCAGTGCACGGCTTCAGCTCTGGCAGTGTGTGTGTGTGTGCTCGCCGGAAATTATGCATTCAATGTACGTTTATGTACCTTTATTTCCGCACTAATTAAAAGGCAAAACATTTGCGTCTCTATTTGCCACACTCGGGGGGAACGGGAGAGAGCGTGAACAAGCGGTGCGATAGGCACGTAGGAGGATGCATTTTGCGTCAAGTGCAGTCGCAATAACTTGATTACGCGAGACCAGTAAAGCACGGCCATAGCGCACAGCCAACCGTCAGTAGCCAGCCCAATGCAACAGTTCATTGTCGAGTGTCCTTTTGAACTGTTCCGGGCTCAAATCCTTCCAGCTACTGGATACATAATGCTAAGCTTAAAGGCACAATTGAGCACACATTGAAAAGGCGCAATGTGCTGGTCTGGTCTCGCAAACACCAGCGATAAGGAAACTGTGTGAAAACCATAAAATGTTGCAATTGTTCCTTTAAAAGTCCTAACATTTCTTATCAACACCTTACAAAGTGTGTTTCTGCTAGTGGTTTGGTGTAATGAAATATGCACAATTAAATATTTTTTTCATTCTGAGCGACTACTTCATTAACACGAACGATGAATTAGACACGTGTTACGACTAAAGCTATTCAACTAATTAAACAAACGAAGAACAAAGGTTGCAAACTGTTGTAACTCTACCATTTACATTTTGTGCTGCACGTTAAATCGGCAAAAGCAAAAGCAACATGCCCTGGAAAAAAAATCATTTTTTAACTACTACGTTGCAAGCACCTTTCAGTAAATAAAATGCTTGCAATCAAAAGGTTTCTCAAACGAATAGAAGCAACAAAAAAATGTGCGAAGCCAACTTGCATATCTTCTCCACTCATAATTTATGCTAATGAAGTCAGGGACTTCTTTTGAACCATAACCTTTTCTTGGGCAGCAAAACCCACCGATACAGCACTGAATCTGAATCAACATTAACTGCACCCGGTCTCCGGTACTTCACCAAACGACCACGACACACAGTAAGTGCAAGAGAATGCTACTACACCCTGAAAGCCTGGTATAACCGCAATGAGATTTTTTTAATTTACTCAACGCAGGACAATATGCAGGACACTTTTGCTAGTGATTCTTGCACACTGTACCTTCTAACAGTTTCTTTTATGCTAGCACAAACATTTCGTAAGTAAATATAAGCTACAATGCATCAGCTGGTTCTGAAGGTGACCGTAGATAACAAGGGAAAATCTTCATACTTATGCAGGATTGCGAGTGCTGGTTGTCCAGCTAATATATCTTTTTTTTTTTTTTTATTCATATAGAACGGCCTAGCCGTATTGCTAGCAAATATATCTTAAAATAAAGAAAAATATGTTCCTAAACGACGTATTTTGGGCAATAAAAACTTTGGGGAAATTTGTCTAACCGTAATAAACTGTAGTTTTCTTAAATTTGATACAAATAAAATGCAATCAAGGTTCTGACACATAAAAGCATTATTACGCAAATGCATATATGTTTATAAATTTTAAGGCGGCATCTTCATTTGATACTTTAAAGTCGTTACCGCATAATTTTCCTTCGAAGCCAAACATGTCTCTAAAATTTCTAAAAAACAACAACTTTGAACGTAGTGCGTCACTGGAGGTCATGCTCAAGCAGGTATGCTTGCTGTTTAAGGGATCCAGAATAAATTCCTTAAAATGATCCTCAATCACCCACCAAGGTATCGTACAACACAGCTTCACACGGAAGCTGGAACCCTTCTGATCAGGGACCAGATTCAGAAGAATCTGGAGAACCTTAAATCTAAAAGTTTGACGTCCGATTTCAGGATAATCCGAACTCTGTTCTTTAACGAATAGACTGGAGAATAGAGCTTGTATACATTGTAACTATTGAATTTAGTAAATAGCATAAGGTAGGTTAGATGACTCCTTTCATGAATGCAGCTTAGCTGTCCCTCTACTACCAGCGTAAATATCTGATCCAGTAAGATATAGCCTTTTTGACATATTTTAACACATAGCGAAAATTCGATAGAAACCCACAGTGTAAACACTTTCTAGAAGGAAACATGCGAATGTGTTTAAAAACGAACCACTATATGTAAAATATTATTATTGTATAATAAATTCAAATTTTGTTCTTAGAGGCGAATGAGGTCTCTAAGACCCAAAGCCTCTATAAATAAATGATAAAAGAAAATTTGTTCTTAAAAAACGTAGTGCGTCAATGCAATTGCTTCATTGTAAAGCTAGAGTAATCCAAAAAAAAACTTAACGTACTCATAAATACTCCATATATTTACATGTAATCACAATATTTTACATGTAATGTCTTGCGATTTAGAAACAAAGCCCACGCAAAACAAAATGTTCAGTTAGTTAGATTAAGCCATCCGAACACTAATCGAATAAGGTGTTCTGCAGGAACAACCGCTACAAAACAATCAAACCTTAAAACATAAAGTTTGAAATTTGTTTATCCTTCCGATCCTTCTTCCCTACTTCACAACTTGTGTGTTCAGCTCATCGTTCTTCGGCCAGTTGAAAACTTTCCTAGATTAATCAAATGGCTCTCCCTCCTAGCCGTGGTTCGTATCGAACACAAATGCACATACATACACAAACAGCGAAACTCAGTTCAATTCTATCCACCCTGATGCTCGTGCGATAAAAGGGGTTAGTTATTGATTTATGTAATTTTCTCGGCTGCCGAATGAACCACAACTTGAATACGAAAAGGACCAACATCCGGATAGCGTTCCTGATGCTGATGTTATGCCGACCTAAAAATACATTCAATATCCGCACACACCCCACCTTCCTTTCACGGAGATGATCCTTTCCGGTTTGAAAGGTGCTCTGTGTGATCGATAGCATCCCATTCATTTCCCAATCCCGAGATAAAACCGAAACACCGATGTCCCCGGCTGTTCTCATCAATCTTTTTTTTTATGTTTTAAGTTTCGCTCAGCTAAATTTGTTTTACGCAAATGTCCCATGACACTATTTAGGCATAGCACAAATGATTTTTCAATAATCTTGTAAACAGCTTATGCTTAATATGTATAAAATCATTGTATACACTAATTTGACAACAAAAAGCAAATGAAAATTGCCGTACTTACCTCTACGTCATACGCTCCACCGTTTCGTTTGCAAAGCCAGCTTGTACCGCCACCCGTACTTGGACAGTCGGCATATTTTACTATCAGTATCACATCGATCAACAGCCATACGAGCGAAGTCAGCACCACGATTCGACAGGTATTCGTGCGAAGCTTCCCCCGAAACATTCTATTTAAGCTTACAACGGACATTTTAAACTTTTTACACCACTTTTCTACGCCTTTTCAAATGCTTCACCAAACCGGGAAGTGATGAACCGCACACTCTAGCATACACATGCACTAACCGAACACCAACATTAACATCCGCGTGCGGCTGTTAACTGCCACAGAACACAACAATTTCGATTTCGACACACAGATTGCTTGCACCGGGAAGAGGGAAACCTCTGTTATTCTCTTCTATGATTTTGCTGTTACAATTTATCAACTGTGCTAAACATTATTGGGGCTTTCTCATCAGCAACAAAATTACACATTTCATATACATAGGCACAAAACAGCTAAAAACACACACTCTTACACACACAGCACAATTAAACATTCCTTAATTTGCACATTACATTTTCCAAACTTTACATTTCTGAAATAGTGAACTCTGTGTGGAACGAAGATTGGGAATTGGGAAATAGAATTTAAAATAATTTCACATTATTAATTTTTAGAACACCTCAAATTATGGTTATATGTTTAATATAAATCGTTTTCTCAAACGACAGTTTTTCTTTTTGTTTTCAACTGGTTGCGTTTCTCTGTTAATCACTTTTTAGTTTTAAGGGCATGCTGCCTTCCACCTACTTCATACTGGTGTAATGCAAGTTAAATTCAACCTAAACGATATAACTGCGCGGTACGTTGGTGTTTAGGTGCAAAAAACGACGGTAACGTTCCAACTTCTTCCGCGTTCAAGGTGTATTTAAGTTTACAAGGTAAATTAAATATTTATCTGAAGACAACAACGCACCACATAGCGAACGTTACCAGTGCACTTTCTCCAACCGTGCGCACGCTAACGTTTTTTGGCGTTCGGAAGCGTTTATTTTGACTTGCGGTAAGTGAGTGCACTTTCAAAAATGCAAAGCCTGCGACCAAACTGGTATTAAATTTTGTGTGCAGACTAGCAACCATAACTAACGTTCAAACTAAATAATGCATCTAGCTATACTATCTACCAGGAACAATGAAAATTAAGCAACTATCTCAAGCGCATGAATGCCGCAAAACCGGTTTCCGTTAATTAAAAAAGAATGATAAATTTGTAACAATTGAACCTATTTTTATCCGACATACACATAGTGTCCATAGTCCTATGATTTATGTGATTTACTTTTCATTAAGCATTAGATTATGTTAAATATTTAAAATACTTAATTAAGATCATTACTACCAATTCTATTCTTAGCAATCGCGCCATAATCCTCTGTTAGAGGTTTGAGAAACTTGTTCATTTGTAATACTTTAATTCTATCAAAACCTTCATGCGGCAATGATTCATCAAGGAAAAGTAAATATTCCAACCTCAATGTATATGGTACGTACATCAAAACTACAATTTGTCTCATTCAATGAAGCTTGAAACAATAAACACTTGATCGAAACAGTTTCAACAATGAGATGTTCATAAACGCTTGCCAAATTTGGACATGTACACTTCATGAAACGTATCATTGCTCGTCGTAGATTGAACGTATGTTGCTGGCTCTACTCTACTTCGAATCGCTTTTTTGTGTGTGTGCATCTAGTGCAATAAGCCACAATACCCTCACCGTCCAGACAAAAGAGTATTTACGACATCGAAACAATGGAGAATGATACAAAGTGAATTAATACTCTGTCATTCACGCCAGCATAGTTTTAGGCTCGGAACGGCTTCCCCAAACGGTTTTGTTGTTGAGTCACTACGAAGAAAGCGGTACATAGCATTGCCCATAACATACTACATAGCCATACTACACGTTTGCAACACTGAGAGCAGCAGCAACAGCAGCAGCAGCATGTGGCTACCGAATGAATTTTAATGCGTTTCCGATGAATAATTAGTAACGGAGGATTTCCGTAACGCCTACACAGTGTTGGTCAAACGCTACTGGTGTTTAATATCTGTTGATGGTGGTGCTGCCGACGGTGATGATGATGATGATGATGATGAAGGTGGTTTTCATTTACAGGCAGTCTAAAGTCTTTTGTTTTAATGATTATCATATGACCGCACTTCCACAGCGTAAACAAAATCATGTCGCGTGAGCGTTTTCATTTTGTTTGCCCTTTTATGAGCATTGAGAACAAAGCTCAGTTGATTCTTCGCTTTTTTCCACTGTCATCCAGAAGCGTTCATCGATCGGTTGTAAGTTTTTCAGTCCAATCTGTAATTAAATAAAGTATAAAAATACGTTATAATACATGTTACTATCACAAAATAAGCGTTTTGTTTTGTTTATATCAACATCAACTCTTATGAACCACCATTTTAGCCATATAATTTTAACCATACAATCAAATTCATTATGCAAAAATAAAGAATAATAGTGTTCACTTCATTTCAAGTATTACAAAATTGTTCGTGTTAGAGTTTGTAAAATGTTTGGATACAACCGTAATTCACGTACGATTTAATAACCAACAAAGGACAAGGCAAGCTACTACTCAAAATACCAAACCCACAAAATAATAGCTAATAACATAAATTCTTCGCTCTTTCGTGACATATGCAGAGAAAACAGCACAAACACAACAAGAAACAGGGCTATCATCCTTCTAACAAATCACCCTTCATAAACAGGAGCCAAGGAAAAGTTAGAAAAAAAGGATTCCTAATCATCCTACAAATATAACTCAAGCCTAGAATAGAATATGTGCTGAATACTGAATACTAGAATAATACTGGGTAAATAAACACAATAAAATTGTACGCCGTAATGAGTTGCGGAAAGTACAAAATGAATGCGGTACCAACTAATTTGGCCATATTAAACAAACCGCTTGCCATTTGCTGACTCTACGCATCTTTGCGTATCATCGCCCTCATTCGCCAATGATAGCTCAGCAAAAGCAGCATCCACTAATGAGAGGACGCCCTTGCTTATCAGCACATATCATCATCCTATCCATTCCAAGAACCATTACTCTGATTATGTTCAATTTGATTAATAGTAACTGTCGATATCAATAGCATGATTCCAATGTTTTTAAACAATTGTAACTTACACCTTAAACAAAAAGAAAACCTTTGGTGTAAGAAACTGTAACTAGCGTATAAAAAGAATCATACTCTTAGCTTCGTTTTGAAAGACTGTTTTTCATTAACCGGCAAAAAAAACGATACTACTGAAACCATGTAAAAGAAACCTCTGTACTTTTCTATCAACCAGAACCAGAAAAGAGCTGAAGCTGCTTGCTCAAAAGAAAACTGCATCCCACGTTAAGTCCGTTGAAGTATGAAGCCACCGTAATCTAAACCATTAAGCGTAGAAACTATTTTTTTGGGCACAAAAAACAACGAACAAAACCGTGCTGCTGTCGGACGAAAACCCTCACATCGTCCCGTCGGAGAAAATGCATTTCACAGCAAATGTGCAGCCCAGCTCAGCTCAGAAGGGGGGTTGGTTTTATGGCCCGCGCTCGTAGAAAAGGTCGCAATGCAAGAGAAAGAGAAAATAGTTTTATCCGGGCAGGTAGGTCAGCAGGAAAAATAATCACCCGTAACCCAAACGGAACAGGCGACCCCAAACCCCCAAGAAGAACCAAACGACGAACCAGTTTCCCGGGACCCGGGCAGGTAGGCCAGCAGGAAAAATAATCACCCGTAACCCAAACGGAACAGGCGACCCCAAACCCCCAAGAAGAACCAAACGACGAACCAGTTTCCCGGGACCGATTTCGGCCAGGAGAAAACTGCCACAAAGCACATAAAACATCCATCGTGGAAAACGAATAACGGTACTTGTTTCTGTGTTGTTTTTTTTTTGTTTTGAGCCAATGCTGTTCTTTACCGGCTTGGAATATGCGATTATTCAGGAGATTGAAGATATTTAAATAAAAGCCGCGCGACGACGGTTGTAATTTTATGCAAATACATGACCACCGGAGCGCAAGCATAGTTACAAACCTAGGGTGGGCACACAGCACTCCGTAGCACGTCGATGCAGCTTTGGGATTTTCCTTTTTTTTTTGTGGAAACCAAACACTTGTTTTGATGGTCAAGAAAACATGGTCAATTTTTAAACAGAATGCATTTGTTGTGTGAAGTGAAATGGAGCGTACCAACTTTTTTCTTCAATAAAAACTCGGTTTTAGTAAGGTGGATGGTTTTGTAGAAAAATATATCATAGTCTATGAAGTACTAAACAACATAAAATTGCATATAGCATAGTGTTTTGGTATTGTACGGATTGTTCCTGACGACACTTTACATACGATGTCAAGGCATTTTTAAAACCCATGATGATGTGCTGTCCACAACATGTGCTACGTACCGTAGGATAATTGCTGATAAAGGTATTTAAACAAAACAACCTCACCGAATTTGAACGAGCAAATAATCCCCGAATAATCGTAGTAACACACATCTAAAACAGATCTAATCCTACGACCCGTTCTCAATGCAAGAGATATCACCTGTGGCGTTGGTTGATGAGATTATTGTGTATTCGAACCAACCTTTATAAGTTTATGTGTTGGTGATAACTTTCGTGTGTGATGTGTGAAGGTGGCTTACACAGTGTACAGACTGTGTGTGTTGTTATAATTGAAACATTTTACCTTTAAGGCCAAATAACGAGCCCAACGCCTGTGGACACCATGTGGTAAAGCGTCACGTTGTTCTTTATGTGTGGGTTACATATTTAACGGCATGGCGAAGCAACATGGTACGGTGCATAATTTAAAAGCAATCAAATATTGATAGGAATTCCAGCGTGCTGCGAAAACAAGTAACGCGTTTTTTCTTTTTTATTTACATATGTCCCTACCAGATGTGTGTCTCTACAAAAAAAAAGCGCACTACATTTGGAGTTTATCTAACTACTATACTAAATTGAATTGTCGCGTAAAATTTTATGATTTTTCCATAAGCAAACACCACGTTCCGCGTTATTCTTGTATGTACATCACTCTTTTTGAATTCGTTTATAGAATGTTTGCGCCTGCAGATAGGCAATACGCATTTCAGGGTAAAACAGATTTGTTCTGGAATGTTATTATATGTGATAAAAGGATAAACTTTTCTGTTTGTTAATTTAATTACTTACCTAATAAATGCATATTTTCATTTACTAAACTAAGTGTAAAACTAAGTTGGCTTTTTTCATAAAAAAATCACATAAAACTGTCAACGTAAAGTCACCGTTTTCAATGTTCTTCCATTTTCATTCACGACTGTCACCAGAAAAAAACCTTCCTTTCATCACGTTTTACAGTTTGCTTGACATTTGAAACCAAAAATGTGGTCATTTTTTGCCAAAACGAACAACCAGCATGTAGATTATCCCGTTCTATTTAAGCCATCTCATATATGCGAAACACAGTACAAAAAACTAAACCCATCTACTGTGGTATGTAAATTAAAACCGTTTCTTCATCAACCAGACATGGTCAGCAGTTCTAGGCGCGAGAGAGACAGAGCAAAAAATCTGTTACATTCATCGTCGTTGCATTCGACTTGAAGCAAGAAATTATTAAAATTCAACGTTCTCTCTACAATGCTTTTGCGCACTTGCTTCCAACACCGCGTAGCCGCCATGCAAGAGAAATAGATTAAGCGGTATAGTTGGAAAAAACCGCAACGGAAACAAACATTAGCAGAGCCCTATGCAAACTTTCAACAACCTGTGTGAGCGCGATTCAGCAGACTGTTTGTTAACAAAGTCTCTTATCAGCTTCATTATAGTGCTTTGAAACGAGGTGAAATGTTTGCTTGTCTGGTTGGAGATGCTTATACTGCGTTACTGCGTTAGAAAACATTGGAAGAGATTCAATTACAGTATGTGTAACTCAAAAAAAACTTGCGATGAATTCGTAAAATGCATTTTTCTAAACACTATTTCCTAAACAACCTTTGTTATATCTTGGAACTACAATTGACCGATCTCAACAGATGGTCCAGTAAAGTTCATAACACTTCTTGCAACCTGAAAACCATTGTCAGCTCCACATCGCTTCCTAACCGAGGCACGGAAACGATATTGCTTCCGTTCGAAATCTAATAAATTACTACAGCTGCTTGACGTTACTGCCCACACTGCTGCACTTTGAGTGCATTCTGCAGACGTGCCACACACACACAGGGCTGTTATGAAACCGAAAATTCGAGTGTAGTATACTACCTTCATCAGCTCTTTGGGATGGAAAAAAAAACGAAAACGAATTTCTATCGGTGTTAGGTAGGAAAATTGCACACATAACACTCTTACACATAAACTGTCCAGCCTCTTCGGTGGAAACAATCTCGTTCCGGAACAACTGTTCCGTTTCACAGTTTCGATCCAATATATTAGTCTGCACTTCAGCAATTGTCCAGCAGCATTAGCAGCACTACACTACATTTCGGGTCGGTGTGAAGTTGATAAAAATAAGGATGTAAGAAATGGAAACAGCTAACCGGGCTTTTTTTGTGTCTTTCATTTCGTATCCCATACCCTCGATTCTAAACGATCCGGTACGAGATTAGTGCATCTGCAGAAATTTCGTTTTACCGGCATTTTACTTGCTCACATCACCGATTGGAGAAGTACCCCAGAGAAATCGGACAGATGAATGACACCCGACTGGATTGTTCCATTACTGGAAAAATGACTAGCGCCTCCCATGCTGCAAAAACTACACGTTACGCTTGTTTTAAAAAAGGAATGAGCAAAAATTGCATACGCATACAAAAATCAAGCATTTTTCACATCACTTAACGAGTACCGACTATGTCTACCAGTAGGATTACACGAGGAATAGTTATATGCCTAATTGCTGGTGTTTGATTCTTTCGCCCTGTTTTAGTACGTATCTTCTGCTATCATTAAGTACCTGTAGTTTAGCTTTGAAAGTAGTTAAAAAATATTTGGGAATTTGTCAACAAATCTTGAGTCAGTAAAAACATAAACATCTCGGTATAAGATTTACAACGTAAAAGCTGTATATTTAATTTATAATGAAAGAAAACTTTACTACAAAGCTGAATATCGACCAGTACATCATTTTGCTAGAGTTTTCAAATGTGAACTATCAGCAAGCAATATTGGTTCCTGCTCTGTAGAATACACAGTCCATCTTATACTGGTCCAAACCAATGCAAGGGTCGTACAAAGCACTGACCAAGAATATAACAAAAAAAAAAGGAAAACCAGGTCACACAAGGCCATTCTTCTTCTTTGCATCATTCCGGTACATTCTGGTACCTTACGTGGACATAACAAACCCGATGAAAAGCTGGCAAAGAAAATCGTGCAAGGAATGTTCATATTTGAAAAATCTCCATTCTATTACCACAGCATTGCCGCCTGGAAGGATTTTTCTTTGTGTCACAGTTTGATTCTGGTAGATTTGCGAATGGATTTTTTGAGCTTCTTTTTTCATGCGTTCCTTTACTTCCATCAGGCTTCATTGGGATATCACATAATTTAACATTTTCTTCATGCCATTCACGGCATAAGCCGACTTCGCACGACCAGCATTAGTAATGGCCTTGCGCTCACACATCTCTCTCTCTCTATCTATCTTGTTGTACGTAAAAGCATTCTGCCACCAAGCAATTGCATTACAGCACGAATCTTATAAGCTTAATTACAATAAAATGCGACAGAATGTTGCGTTACAGACCGTATAGACAGCGTTGCTGCTCCTTAAGCGCACGAAGCAGGGCATAAATTAATTAAAAAAGCATACATGCAGAGAATAATTGGACCGCCTTACAGTTCTAAATGATCTAAACTACCAAAGGACGAATGTATCTTTATCTTTCCTAGTAGACCTTTTCTTCAGCGGTAGCAACATTTATGTCTTACAATTTTCTTCTATAAAAAAGGGATAACCGAGAGGCTTCGGCAGTATTATGCAAAACGATGTGACTCTTTCAGCAATATGTGAGACTAGCAAACCTTCTCTGAATATCAATAGGAAGGATTTTTGTTCGGTTGGATCATAAAGGAAGAAATGGTTAGAATGCTTGCTTCTGTGTCTTTATGCTGATGAGAAGCAGCTATTGTGCTAGCTTTAGCATATTTTCAAAGCTTTCTAGATTTTTAAAATCGATTCCGAAGCTTACGAGGATTTTGTCGTAGAGCATGTTTGCTTTATAATATTAAATAAAACTAAAATTATAAAGGAAAGTAGGATCTTCTTCTTCTTTCTTGACCTAACGACCTCTTAGGTCGCCATTTTTTTGCTTACTAGACTTATTGTTACCGCATAGTTGGATAGTCAGTCCTCACTATGGGGAAACGGCCCAAAATGAGACTTGAGTCCCGGTCCTGCCGTGTGAAGACCGGCGCCGCTGTCGCAACTATCACTGGGCCGCCGAAAGTAGGATCTATAGGAGTTTCAATCTGTGTTCCTAAACTTCAGCAGTTTTCACATTTAAATTCATAGTCAAAATAACATGCGTATATGCACGACAGCAAAACACAAAATCACTTTACGTAGCATAACCGAATAAGAATGTAAACGGAAAACTAACTTTATGCCATGTCCCAAACAAATTTTTCCTTCAAATGGAACCTTTTTTCAATATTCCTTGATCCTTAATAGTAACGCAGAAATTGTTTCTCGCTCCACATGTTTTTCTGCATTTTCCTACCCACATATACTTGGGATTATAAGGAAACAAAACACATAACAACGATCAAAATGGGACCGATTTTGACTGTTGCCGCATATCAAATAGGAAACCGTCACAAACGGTCTGTATTGCTCTGAAGGGTCCTTAAATAAGAAAAGGAAAACTTGCATGAGCATCTATTTTCTGGCACATTTGTCGTAGTCAGGCCATACCTACGACCTTTCCTTTGCTCTAGGAAACCCTCTGCCAGATGAATCGATAAATTTTTCACTTTGTTACCTTCTGGCTTGCCTGCGCTACAATCAACGGTCAGATTTACCTTTATTTGGTAACACGGAAATTAATGGCATGCATGTTTTACGTACTGTTTCTTGGATATTGCCGAGACCGTTACTATTGAAACGAAAGATGTTTACAGAACTTATTGTTCAACTTTAGCTAAATCGGCTTAAACAAATACATAGCCTGATGATGAAAACAAAAACATTAGGAAAATGATTGGAGACCAAAAAAAAGGGTATTGTGAGCAGTTTGAAGTGTCTCAATTTGTGAGAATGCATACACAAGAATTGTCCAGTAGTATTCTCGAAATGACTCATATTAACACTTAATAACTTATTTTAAGATTATACTACATAAATCAAACCTGTCCGATTGGATCCGTCATTTGACACTGGTTCGTATATCCCTTTGCATCATCTCTCATCTTAACAACTCCAATCGCTAAACTTCAATTCCTTGGGGCTTTTTCGGTACGCAATAAATCGTACGAATGGAGTATTCCCAGCGCACCAAACCGCATCCGATCCAGCTCCGATTGCAAGCTTCAAAAACTATAAATCCTGCATATAAACGTCAGAGTGCCCCAAAGCCCAAAGAAAGCGAAATCGCACGTACCGCGCATCAATGACGAGCGTCATTTTCGCGCGATTTATGATGCTTGGCTACGATTGCGCACGCATCCATTGCCCCACCGCTAAGTGTAGCGCAAACATGACCCGTAAAATCGTAACACATCTACGCACATTTAACACCTACCCTTAACGAACACGAATCTTCCGCCTTCGATAGATTCAGCAAAGAATGACGTCCATCCCGGCCCCGAGGATAAACGGCTCGCCGTGCGAGAAGCGAATAAAACACGCACTTGGACACCATCCTTTCACATTAAATCACTACAAACGACGAGCCCTCTACCATGCCCTGATCCGTCCGCTCCGGAAAACTAGATTCACTTTCTGGCGGGTCAGAGAGCCCGAGAGCATCGTAATTTCACGGCGTCCGATGGCATCATATCATCGCTGGCGCAGACTGACAACAACACACAGCGAGCGGAAAATTTATAACCAGTTGCACTAGTGTTATTGGTGGGGTGGCGTGTGCTGTGCACATCGAACGTGCGGGCACAGGAAAATGTTCTCCCCTGACTCCTATACCGCCAACAGACCAATCTGCGAAAAATAACCCTTAAATGACGCTGGTATAGAGGGAAGCTTTGAAGTTAGCAGCGAAGATATTAGGATCACTTTTGCTAGAAGAATAAAACAATCAGTCAGATTTTATATTCTTGGGAACGTATTGATGATTCTAAATGATTTCTTGTAACAAATTTATTCGATGCAAAAATAGCATAAACAGTAGTCAAACAGTATTCGACATAACTAGCACCACATCAACCGTCTTTAAATTGCAAAGGGCTTTAATTTACTTACTTATTTACTAAATTCTAACAGTAGAGCGACATCATCTGCCAAACCAAAATTCCAGCATTTCTCCCAGAAGCATCAACACCCTAATTCCATAGCAACTTGACCCTACCACATCTCCTCTGTCTATGTGGACGGTATCTCGAAGAACGTAATAGTCTGGATTACCCGTGCTATTCTTATGAAATGACCATCACACCGAAGCTTGGTGAGTCTAATTCATAGAAACACACCCAATGAACTGGTTTCAAGAGTTACGCAAATATTTATATCCCCAAAAAAATTCATATTTTAATTCCAATTTTTTCAAATGTGTTTAAAATGAAATATTCTGTTTAGTAGAGTACCGTGTCATCAGAATTCGGAAACAAAAAAAAATCCAACATTTTCCACCAACGCCTTATAGTGCTGAGCACCGAAAGGTTTAGTAAAAGCTTCCTTCCAGCACCAGCTTCTACCGATGAAACAAAGACACACTTCGTAAGGTTTGCGCCGTCCATTGGCTAGCTTCTTGCGTCTTAGGTCGAATGGGGATGGAGAATCGAATAAGACGCTACTAGGCAGGTCGTAGATTATCATTAGCACAATGCACTACTATCGATCACTTTTGGATGGTGAAAGATTAAGAATTGATGATAACGTTCAAATCTTTCCTAATCATTGCTAACGTGTTCATTCGTCTGTATCACGATAGGTTACGCTCGTCCTGCGCAAGTTATGTGTTTGCTAATCTTTAAGCTGCGGTAAATGAACGGCTTTGGTTCTTTAACGTTTGCTGCGTGGCGCTGGTTTAAACATCAAACTCTCAATATTCTCAAGTTTTGTGTCACAAAAAAATATTAAACAAAAGTTGTTTATGTGCCAAGAATGAAACGTACAACAACATGATTCCTACCAACATAAACGATACGGGCAAGTTAATGGTGTGTACTTTGCTCATGTAGCATGTGCCAGCATGGAAAGATAAACACACACACACACACACATGTATCGCCCGCGACATAAAATTGCTTCCACACCGTTTAAACCGTGCCTTCTTATCAGCCACCGGCCAGAGGGGCCTGGTTGTTTGCGTATTGTCAGGATTTGAATACAGTTATGAACTAGAACAAAATCACCAACTTCTGGGCTGGAAATGGAACGATAAACAATGCACACACGCACGCTCGTCTCAACGCAGAAATAACCGGGCGCGCTTGGCACGAGTCCGGAGTTTGGTTGGAAAGAAAGCTTGCGAAAAATAAATAAAGTTTCGCTACCAGCAATTGTGTCGGCAGGCACCGGAGAATGGTGCGTTCGATTCGGCTTGGGCACACTTTCGAAACAGGTTTCCATACGTGCCGCGTTCCAATTCCACGTTCCAACCGCAAGGGCCCTTCCCCCCTCGCGTCAACGATTTTTGCGCCACGCTGTCGAAAAAGCCGGTTCTGAGACCGGGAAAGGTAACAGGCAGGCAAAACGAGAGCATTATTATGAACTCGGCCATACCATATGTTTCTTGCGCATAAGTACCGATAGTGGGAGGTTTACAAGGGACTGCCGATAAAAGAAAATGTACTTCTTGCTTACGGACTCTAACCGAAAGACCCCACACACCCAGACCCCCATGCAGATCTGTGCGATCTCTTTGACGTTCTAGAGTGAACTGCCAGAGTCCGCGAGTCGCAACCGGTTCACAATTCCATACCATTAGCTTCGCTGAACGACCTGAACGATGATTGTTGGCTCGGAGAATCTGCGTACAAATCTCCATCCAATGGTGCTTTGGAGAGAATTGCAGCTACAACAAAAAAAAACACCGGTAAACAGAGCTCCTATGCAGAGGGATAAGCGGGCACACTTTATCTTGCTTTCTAACGGACGTCTATTGCATAGAATTATCGTTTGTTGCTCTGCGAACATACCAAAACATACGACAAACCCATAAAGATTCATTACAACTGCAAAGAGATTTCGCGCTCGCGAGAACTCATACGCCAAAGCACGTCAAACACGTGTGAAATGAACTTCGCGTGAGCTTAAGTACCATGCGCATCGACCCGGCGAGACACGTCAAAACGGCACACGTCAGATAGATAATCGTGTGCACCATTACAAACAGAAGGCCAAAGCAGGAAGGTGTGTACTCGTACGTGTTACGGCGTTCGATCGGAACTTGTAAAACGCGATCAATGGTGTACTCTAGTTTTATGTAAGTAAGACAATTTATTTATACAAAATTTCACCACTTAAAATAAAATTAAAACGATTTGTTATCTTGCTAACTTTAACTTTGCTAACGAAAGACTTTAATAAGTTTTAATTATGTGTCTATAACTCTTTATCAGATTATGGTTCCCTGTAGACTTCATGAACTAAAGCTAACGTCACTTCTACCAACTCAACCAGACAACCATTGACACACTTACAACGCTCACTCTGCATGTAGTTGTGATAGAAAGCTTTTAGTTGGTTCATTAGCGCGCTCACAAACTAGACACATTGGGTTGGATATCGCCAGACGCCTCACCGGTCGCCATGATGCGCCACGCTGAGTATGCGCTAATTCACGCACGCATGTGAAGTCTGCGCACACCAGCACACCGCTCGGCCACAAAAAAGGGTAAGATAGCGGGTTTGCTTTGTACGATTGTTGATTGATGGCTGAGCGCTGGTGAAATGCCAATATGACGTGGAAAGGGATTGACAGTACACGTCATCGGCAATAGCCAAAAGAAGAATAGTGATCTGCCAGGTGAAAAGTTCCAAGAAACAAAGATAACGATCGACGAAAATCGAATCTTGAAATTTTAAAACGTGTCTCAATGTTTAAGCTAATTAAATGGCGTTTAGACATTTTTTTTGCTGGATACTGGATGTTGTTAATACGTACAAACACATAACAATCGCGTCCGAAAAATTGTTTTGAAAAGTTCATCAATACTCCCATCAGTCTACTTTGTCAAAAAGAACATTGTTTTTTTTTTCTTCAAATTGGTTTTCATCCAATGAATGGTAATGATTGTCGCCAATTTCAATCGAACGACATACAACCCAAAACCCAATTACGTACGCGACTAAACAATCAAACCTTTCTCCAATTTTCTTCATTTCATTCGTGCAGTAATATTGGTTGACTCATTCGAACCGGACACTGTAACGCACAAACGAAAGCAACGATGGCGCACAACTGACACAACCTCGACGTCAATAAACGGCATATCATTATTTGAACTAAAAACCATCCCCCACTGTTGCTAACGCCACTTGCGTACGGAAGCAGTTCTGGACATCCTTTTTACCCTCCCATTTCTGTGGAGCATCCCATTTTGCCGGTTCATTATCACTTGTTGGTGTAAGTAGAAAATGTTAATGAAAGTGTCTTTTTTCTGTTATTTTGTTGCTTCTTTTTCTTCTTTCTAAGCACCAACACCATCAACGGGCTATCATGCCGGTAGAGCTTAAGGCACCGGGATCCGGTTACGTTCCGGTTTCCGGTTTCCACTCTTGTGTATTGCGAATAGTGGCGGTTAGGTTAGGAAAATCGACAACACGGATCCAGACGGAACCCAACGCACCACCCCTCTCATTCCCTCTCTCACCCCCGATGACGTCTTTGATCGGCAAGAAACCGGAACTGCATGGACCGGAACCCACTCGGGAAAAGTGAAAGAATAAAAATAGCTTTACAATCACCAAAGGCTCAAGAGGCCTACGGCAAACGAATGGCAATGGGAGGAAAAATCAAAACCCGAAGCAGTGAATGCCCAACCCCGTACCGAAAACGAACACCACATTGTGGCTTTGTTCCGGGGTTAGACTGTATAAGTTATTTGCGTACTTCTCTTCGATTAACTTTTACTCCTATTTAAAAATGGTGTACTATGGTTTCCAGTTCTATCCATTTTTTGTTTTACAATACTGTGCTATACACAAATAAATCCTTATTTTCAGTAGCTTTTTTTAAGTTTTAGTTAAATTGGTTTACTAATATTGTTTAAAAGCGCTCCAATAATTAAATTTTCTACACTAATCTAGAGACTAGATTATAAAAATAACAGCAAAAGCACTACAATGAGTCTATTCAGTAAAACTGGGGACTTACTGTTTTTGTTGCCTACCGTGCAGTGGCAGGAAAAGCATACTAATGAAATGAAATTCATTCCTTCAAAATTTTCATTGGCCATGTTCCAATCGGAAACTCCCACTAAAAAAGAGTTTTCGTTTCGGGAAAGTGTTTTTTTATTTTTGCTCTACTACCACGTGAATAAAGGCGGGTACGGGCTGCAGGAAATGCGAGAAAAATGTAAAATGCAATCGAAATGGGATCAGTTTTGCAAATGGAGCGAAAATAAATCGACAAAAGGCGAGCTGCTTTCTTCCTTCATCATCGCCACTACTGGGTGTGTGGGACGACATAACCATCATCAACAATAGCGCCGAGACCGTGATGTTCATTTTGTGAAAACTGTCCTCTCTTGTTTTCCTTCCTGTAAGTTTCGTCCCCCCCATGTGACCATTACTGTTGGTGAGGGTGGCGAAAAATTCAAATAAAATTGAAACACGAGTATAAACCATCTCATTAAACGGAACGACATTGAATTCGTGCCCGCACCAGGACTACGGGGTTGGTCCTGGGAGAAGAAAAAAAATTCAATTGAATGAAGTGATTTGTAATCTGATGTGATTTCAACGCGAAGAAGGAAACTGTATTCACAACTGGAGAGGCTTAACGCTGACTTCATAAACATTTAATTTTGCAGTCGTAGTGAATGCCGTCATAGTACAATGTGCATGGTGGGCAAAACGAAATGAAAGAAACACTATTCGTCGTTGCTAGAAGTTCTGATTGATGAATTAAAATTTAATACAAGGCTAGAAACAATACAAGACTACAGCAATGCAAACACAAAATTTTAAAAATTTATATAAAGCAGATTACCTGCATTGTAAATTAAACTATTATGGATAGCATAATGCATTACATATTGCTTGAAATGGGCATCTAAGCAGCTCGACCTTCTGACAGTTTGCTGGACCCTGCTCGGACGGACAAAAACAAACGTATGGGGCTGCATGAAGGTGCTCTAGAATAATCTGTCAAACATCAACAAACATTTGTCGTAATACAAATCGATTTGTATTTGTTCGTTGACATACCTTCACGCTAGCAATCTTGGTAAAAAAAACATTGCTTCGGTTGTCAAACATATATGCTATACCGATCGGTTGTTCTTAAACAGCTTGACCGACAGCTATATGTTGGCCAACAAATGCTAGAGCACTCATAAGACATGTCGTTGTCGTTTGTCGTAAACGACATTTGCTAGAGTAGCCCCTTAGCCATGGTTGTCGCAAAAATAAGGATTATCCCTGAGCAGCTGGTTCAAGTTTATGAAGTCTTTTGAGGCCTTAGTTATCAGTTGGTACTTCGACTTTGCCACAGTAAGATTTAATATGTTCCTGTGGACAGAAAGGTCTCTGGGAGAGAAATACCGGATAGGGTCTTCCGATAGGGATTTATTGAAAACATTAGTCACTGATAAAGTTAGTTGTTAATCTCTTCAAGCAATGTAAAGCGCGCACCGCCAAAAATATACTATTCTCTAGCGCCGTCTGCTTCGAATGCTAAATGACTGTCACATGGACGATTTCCATTCATATATGGGCAGCGAATTTTGGAGAACTATTCCAATTTTGTCCACAAATATTCTTCACCGATTGGGCGAATGCTCTGACACCTAGACCCAAGTCTAAACACGAAAAAGCCACCAGGAGATAATGTCTCATCAGTTTTTGTTGTAAAACTCTGCCTCACTATACTCGCTAAGTCTGTCATTTTATTACTATTCATTACCCATATTATAAATCAACCTTCGATTGCAATTCCTAGACTGATGATGGTGTAATATTTTGTCTGTACATAAAAGACATGATGCAAAGGCCAACATTTAGGTAAATCGCTAGGACACAGCAGGGTCGCTAAAGCTTTCCGATGCACTCGTTACAGTAAAACGAAAGAAAGAAAACTTTATAAAATGTTAAAACTATTCGAAAAACGTAGCTTTTGCGCATGGTAGGCGCTTGATACGTCAACTCGTAGTTTAATGATCCCGATCATCAACGATTCAACACACAAACACACTCAGCACACGGGCAGCAATAAAGTGAAGCTCTATGTTCTCTTCAATAATCACACGTCAACAACATCAGCCACTCTCGTTCCAAATAGGTATGCTGATGATGCTGCCGTTTGGATGGGTAAATGGCAGCGACAATTTTCTCATTTACTCAAACCGGTCCCACCGAATGTGCTAGGTACGACACACTGGCATACGAGATTACCCTTGCCATCGACTGTTAACGGGCCAAACCCCCAACAAACGTGTGTCACTACCACAATGCCAAGCGCAACGGGTAAGCTGGGAGTGGACACCGGCCGTATGAAAATAAATAAAACAAAATGTCGAAGAGGAAAGTCAATGGTCAATGGTCTACCGATGTCGGTATTGGAAAAGAAATACTAGCAACTAGTTTGCATTATTTGAAAGCATCTATTTTGTTTCAAAAATGTTTTGAATTAATTTTACTAAAAGGCAATAAAATATACGTTATACTATTTAAAGCTTCGATATAAAGACAACATTACTTAATTACTTCTATGACTTCTGAAAAAAAACATATATATATTACAAAATAGATTTCATCAGACTTTATGTATCTTTATGTGCACGCGGTAAGTAGATAGTTGAATAAAAGGATATTCGACCTTCATTTTACAACTCACTACTTCTACGCTACAAACAAAAAATTTATTGATTCACAAAACGGAACCCAAACCCAACCGAAGACCTCTACGTCGGTTTCTGTGACGCATCATCAAGGACGGACGAACATTTCGTTATAAAAGCCAGTTAATATGAGCGAAGAATATTCGATGCAAACAAAAAAAACAGAACGGTGCGTTTGTAGAACCGACGTCGCCGCGATTTTGACGATCTGGCGACAGCTGGCTTGTTATGTGAGGCGACTGACAAACTGACGTTAGAAGTTGTAAGGGTATATGGTTGAAGAAAAAGGAAGTCAAAAGAAGAAGAAAAAAAACTCCACGCTGCATTAAACGACAGATCATGCATAAAACTTTCTTTGTCACCTCATTCATGTTCGGTGAAGTTGTATCGGCCCAAGACTTCTCGATCTTCAAGTGGTTCAAGAGGAGAGTTGCGGAGTGCCGTTCAGCTGTTGCTTTAACTACATACAACGTGGTACACCGACTGACACACTCAATCCAGCATGTTTATGATTTACGTTCATTACGGTTCGTTTCCTTTGTGCGTGCGCGTTCAATTTGTCCTGAAACTTTCGATGTTCTGGTGGCGTTGGAAACCGTACGAGAACAAGAGATACAAGAATTCTTACATTTTTCATCTTTTAGATGATAATATCTGTATTGTAATGTGTAAACTATTCTTATTTAACACAAAAATTATTCTATTACTCCATTATCAAATACCAGCACCTCGCATTTCTCAAGAAAACCAGCAGTTTTTATCAACATCGGAACTTGAAATGCGTTGAATTATTACTCAGGAGCAGTATGGTCATTTCAACACCTTCTAATACAGGACTGAAGAAAAACTAGAGTGCAGCAATAGCAAGGGTGCAGTATCGAAGTATTGAACACTGAATATAAGATTTCCTCCCTCATGCTACATGAGGTCTTCCCATTTGTTGAAGACAAAGTTGGTAACTGTCAGAGATGATTTTGTGATGGAAAATATAACACTTCAAGAAGATGGTAGAATAGCAGCTTCATTTCGCCGACGCAATACCTATAGGCGATTCCTACAGAAATAGATACGCCTCGGTGATATGTGTCTTAAACTGAAGAAACACTTTTAATTGAATTCGAATGAGATACTTTCGGAACTATTTTTCATCCCGCTTGCGTGGAAGTTGAGTGAAGGCGCGCCAAGGTAGCCAAGAGAGCTACAGTCACGTCGTGAGAATGGAAACGAAAGACCTGATCCGTAGTCCACCGGCTTAGATTTTGGACCAGAAAAGCCAAAAAATCAGAATGCCTAACCAATAACCGATAAGCTTAAGGCGAAGCCTTATTAGGAAGTAAGTAAGTTACACAACAAAATAAACAATATACAGCTCTATGTTAACTCCAGGGTACACATCTCAACAATAAAAGATTTACACAGGTTCATGCTCCGTTTGGAACGGCAAACCGGGAAGCAATAACGTTGAAATCACTTGGCTCAAAATTAATCCCAAAAACATTTTACAACCGATGAGCCCTTCTTACACAGTCCAAATGTTTCCCATTTGGCACCGGAATAACGTAAACTGAATGCGCCATCATCGCGCGTCCAACGTGACCCGATAATGTCTGATGTTTATCGTGCAAAATTTACACTATTTCCCCCCCCAAATGTCTCCCCCCGTGCATGTTCTTCGCTATCGCATACCGCCACGGACACGTTTTGTTCTAATTTGTTACGACGATACGCTTCCGAAATTTCAACAGCGCACGTACTTTGGAATCGCCGTGATGCCCTCACCTAAAACTGGTACCGGCTGTGTGTGTGTCTGCGTGCCGAGCAGAAAACAAAACCCAAAACAAAAAAAAAATGGAAAGTTCTTTTCCCCGATTTCATTGCACTTGGCACAACTCAAACAGCGCTGGTGAGAAAAATGTTAATGATGGAGAAAATTAACCCAACTTTCAATTCCCATGTTTACACCCAGCCGTGGCGACGAATGCGAGCTAAAGTAGAAACAAAACAACCCAAAATCCTACATCCCGCACAGTTAAATTCAATCCCAGCCCGACCGTGTGTTTGTTAATTCAACAACTGAGCTGCGGCTAAAAGGATAGCGCAGAAATGTGCGTTGAAAAATAAATACACCACCACCACAGCTGAACGAACTAATGGGGGGGGTGGGCACACTCCAATGGAAAATCTGTTGCCAAAAAAGCAAAGCAAATCCGTTCAACTTTGGCATATACTGTGCAAAACGATTAGGAAACCAAATGCTAACGAATAAACGAAATCAAAAATGGGTGCTCTTTTTAAATGTGGGCCACACACACACACACATCCATACATTCGTAACCCGCTGCAAAAGGAGAGCGAATCTTGCCATCCGGCCGTGCAATGGATCCGTTTTTCCTGGTAATGTAGAAAAAAAAACCCATAAAAACCCTAAAGGACACTAAAGCTCCTCGATGATGCTTATGACCGTACACACAGCCAGCCAGCATTTGTAGCGGTTATAGCAGTAAAGGCTGAGCCCGGGGATCAGAATCACGGCACATCAGCCCAGACCACGGAAACGTGTGGCCTCACGCCCGGATTGCCCATTGCCTGCCAGAAACTAATCCAATTAGTTTATCAGCGTGCTTCACCGCAACAGGATCATCATCGGAACCGGAACCGACTGAAGTACGGATGAACAGAAGAAACATACACCGGGAAACGTGGATTAGGGGGTTCACTTTGTCTCTCTTCTACCACCCACAGTTAATCTCCTTCCGGGGGGTATAGAAGTCTCTAGTAAAGACCAACCTCCAAAAAAAAAAAGCAGACAACAAGTACTGGAGATTAGTGAGCGACATAAAGGCGAACGAAGACAGGCAGAGAGCGACACAGAGGTTTATGGTTTTTTTGCTAGATAGCGGGGAGCAATATGAAAGCATCAAGTTTCTACTACTAACAGTTTTCGAATGCCTGTTTTAAGCGAATGATGTCCTGCCGGCTCATTATGATCGTATACAGCAGACAGGTCAAACAGAACAGATCGGCGAGCAGCGAGATGCGTGTTATATGACCCCAGGACTTTAAAATCCGGCGAGGACATCAATAATTGTGAGCATGTTTAAGGGTAAACAAATTCTTGTGTGAATTACTTCCCAATAGAATAAAACTTTCATGGACGTATTAATAACGCTTTTCCTTACTAAATTAGTTGATCATAACTCTACTGTTTGATGAAAAATTGTGATCTGGTATACTGGAATGTTGTTGGTCTTTATTTCAAAATTCGATTTTTTTTTATTTTGTTGGCTCCTAAGGCCAAGGTTTGTTTGTGATTTCTCTAAACTAAGGTCTTTTCTATACATCCAAATCAAGAGTGTGCCATTTTCATACCCAATATTTCCTAAGTAAATGGAACAAAACGCAGATTCCAATAAAAATCAATAGACAAATTATAGGTTTATAGACAGGAACCAAAGTAAACTCTTCAATAGTTTAA
>KZ062465.1:64055-116399 GCA_002091835.1 Anopheles maculatus | reverse complement strand
CCAGAAAAGCCAAAAAATCAGAATGCCTAACCAATAACCGATAAGCTTAAGGCGAAGCCTTATTAGGAAGTAAGTAAGTTACACAACAAAATAAACAATATACAGCTCTATGTTAACTCCAGGGTACACATCTCAACAATAAAAGATTTACACAGGTTCATGCTCCGTTTGGAACGGCAAACCGGGAAGCAATAACGTTGAAATCACTTGGCTCAAAATTAATCCCAAAAACATTTTACAACCGATGAGCCCTTCTTACACAGTCCAAATGTTTCCCATTTGGCACCGGAATAACGTAAACTGAATGCGCCATCATCGCGCGTCCAACGTGACCCGATAATGTCTGATGTTTATCGTGCAAAATTTACACTATTTCCCCCCCCAAATGTCTCCCCCCGTGCATGTTCTTCGCTATCGCATACCGCCACGGACACGTTTTGTTCTAATTTGTTACGACGATACGCTTCCGAAATTTCAACAGCGCACGTACTTTGGAATCGCCGTGATGCCCTCACCTAAAACTGGTACCGGCTGTGTGTGTGTCTGCGTGCCGAGCAGAAAACAAAACCCAAAACAAAAAAAAAATGGAAAGTTCTTTTCCCCGATTTCATTGCACTTGGCACAACTCAAACAGCGCTGGTGAGAAAAATGTTAATGATGGAGAAAATTAACCCAACTTTCAATTCCCATGTTTACACCCAGCCGTGGCGACGAATGCGAGCTAAAGTAGAAACAAAACAACCCAAAATCCTACATCCCGCACAGTTAAATTCAATCCCAGCCCGACCGTGTGTTTGTTAATTCAACAACTGAGCTGTGGCTAAAAGGATAGCGCAGAAATGTGCGTTGAAAAATAAATACACCACCACCACAGCTGAACGAACTAATGGGGGGGGTGGGCACACTCCAATGGAAAATCTGTTGCCAAAAAAGCAAAGCAAATCCGTTCAACTTTGGCATATACTGTGCAAAACGATTAGGAAACCAAATGCTAACGAATAAACGAAATCAAAAATGGGTGCTCTTTTTAAATGTGGGCCACACACACACATCCATACATTCCTAACCCGCTGCAAAAGGAGAGCGAATCTTGCCATCCGGCCGTGCAATGGATCCGTTTTTCCTGGTAATGTAGAAAAAAAACCCATAAAAACCCTAAAGGACACTAAAGCTCCTCGATGATGCTTATGACCGTACACACAGCCAACCAGCATTTGTAGCGGTTATAGCAGTAAAGGCTGAGCCCGGGGATCAGAATCACGGCACATCAGCCCAGACCACGGAAACGTGTGGCCTCACGCCCGGATTGCCCATTGCCTGCCAGAAACTAATCCAATTAGTTTATCAGCGTGCTTCACCGCAACAGGATCATCATCGGAACCGGAACCGACTGAAGTACGGATGAACAGAAGAAACATACACCGGGAAACGTGGATTAGGGGGTTCACTTTGTCTCTCTTCTACCACCCACAGTTAATCTCCTTCCGGGGGGTATAGAAGTCTCTAGTAAAGACCAACCTCCAAAAAAAAAAAGCAGACAACAAGTACTGGAGATTAGTGAGCGACATAAAGGCGAACGAAGACAGGCAGAGAGCGACACAGAGGTTTATGGTTTTTTTGCTAGATAGCGGGGAGCAATATGAAAGCATCAAGTTTCTACTACTAACAGTTTTCGAATGCCTGTTTTAAGCGAATGATGTCCTGCCGGCTCATTATGATCGTATACAGCAGACAGGTCAAACAGAACAGATCGGCGAGCAGCGAGATGCGTGTTATATGACCCCAGGACTTTAAAATCCGGCGAGGACATCAATAATTGTGAGCATGTTTAAGGGTAAACAAATTCTTGTGTGAATTACTTCCCAATAGAATAAAACTTTCATGGACGTATTAATAACGCTTTTCCTTACTAAATTAGTTGATCATAACTCTACTGTTTGATGAAAAATTGTGATCTGGTATACTGGAATGTTGTTGGTCTTTATTTCAAAATTCGATTTTTTTTTATTTTGTTGGCTCCTAAGGCCAAGGTTTGTTTGTGATTTCTCTAAACTAAGGTCTTTTCTATACATCCAAATCAAGAGTGTGCCATTTTCATACCCAATATTTCCTAAGTAAATGGAACAAAACGCAGATTCCAATAAAAATCAATAGACAAATTATAGGTTTATAGACAGGAACCAAAGTAAACTCTTCAATAGTTTAATAATCCTCGAGGATACAATACAAATCTGGGTTGATATCTGCGACTTACAGTATTTCCTTGTACTTGTTAATTATTTACTGATCCAACTTCCTTTTTATTGAAATCAATTACGATTAACACGCAGGTTTTATTCATTTCTTGAAAAATTTTTCGAGTTAGTTACTTGGCCAGTCGGAAAAATACAAAAACATCAAAGTTTCTTAAATGATTACCAAAAGATGGATCATCTAATTTACACCCTATCTCATCCTAAATATGAGCCGGTAAGCAGACTTCCGTGGAGCAGAGGTAGAGAAGAAATTATACTAATCACGATGTTATTACTTACTTAGCAGGCGCTTCAACCGCTTCACAGTCTTGGCCTGCTGCAACATTGCTCGATACCACTCACGGTCTAGCGCCGTCGTCTACCAATCCAATATCCCTGCCGTTCCGACGAACGCATCAACGCCATCACTCCATCTCAGTTTGGGCCTACCACGCCTCCTCTGTCCTGTGGACGGCCTAAAAGGACTTTACGAGCTGGGTCGTTCGGTGCCATTCTCATGACATGACCAGCCCACCGGAGCCTGGCGAGCCTAATTCGCTGCACGATAGTAAGATCACCGTACAGCTCGTAGAGCTCGTCGTTGTCGCCCTTCCACACATACGGGACCAAAAATCCTTCTGAGCATCTTTCTCTCGAACGCGGCTATAAGGGTTTCGTCAGTTTTAGACCAGAGTCCATAGCTCAGAGGCGTTTGTGAGTACTGCGACTATAAAACTTCTATACAGTCCCAGCTTCGTTCGTCGCGACAGGTATTTTGAGTGGAGGATAAGTTTCCTTAGGCTGTAGTTGTTACTCTACCTTTAAATCTTTTAGGAGCAGTGGCTCAGGTTGGAAAGTCCTGAAGAAAAAGTCAGTTATAGAATCTTGTTTTTTCACACTGTTTTATAGAATAAATAACTTACAAGAGTTGCTACTGAACCCTTCAACATGTCTTTGCCCTCTTGGCTTAACGATCTGCTTGATCACAACGGCCATCTAAAGGCTTACTAGAATTATTTATACCCTGGAAATTGGAAACTAAGTCGTCACTACGATCAGGATGAGATACAATCCCTGGGTACTACCGTGTGCCATCAACATGTAATCTTCGCAATTTAGATATCTTTTCCCAATACTTTAACGAAATTAATAAAAGACATTAGTTCTAATACTACATTATTCGATATTTCTAATTCTAAATAAAATATCTTACTAAAGTCCACAAGCATCACAATAACTATAAACGTAAACTTTAAAACCCTAGACAGCACATGGCAGCTCCTAATTGACCATGTTTATTACTATCCGGCCGGCTCGAAATGAAGACATACTCGCAAAAGTGCTACCCTACGAACCGAACTCCTCCCGGCATCAAACCAACCCACTATGTCAAAACTGTCCCCAAACCCCAGACGCCCAGAGAACGTTAGGGGGGGTTTTCTTGTTGCGTTTTTTTTTCTCACCCTCCGAAAATGATATCCACGTCTGCACCACCCTTATTATTAGTGTTTTACCGTGGCGTGGCGCACACAGAGAGCATTCAATTGCACTTGCGGACAGCCAGGCGTGCCTGGCCGTGATACCACGTTTCATCTACTAGAAGAGAGAACGGAAGCAAAAAATGATCGGCGTCCAGCAGCAACAACATCATCCACAAAAAAACCGGACATGAACTACTGAGCCAGCAGAGCGCCTATTGCCAGTGGGTGTGTACGGAGAGGTGTTTTCACTTTTTTGTTTTGTTGTTTTTTCCCGATTTTTTTTATATCCGACAGAAAACAAGCACAGCAGTGAGTCATTTGTGTGTCACGTACAAAAAGGGTGGGAAAAAAAACTCAAACTTGGAAAGTATGAGAGAGCATGGATGCTTTTGGGGGGAAAACAGGCCGGTTTTCACCATGCGTATGACTTTTCGATCAAAACTCAAGTAATAAACGATACACAAGCTATTTATTTAATTTATTTTCTGGTAAGAAAATGCAATAAACTAACTTTTCTTCTAAGGTAAACAGTAAATAGACAATAAGTTGTATTCAGAACACAATGCAACAAATATTCAAACGAACTTCAGGAGTGCTTTCCATCAGATAGCTCTAAAAATCTCATTTATATGTACACTGAGGTACGGATGATGGAGGTAGTAACACACAGCTTGCGTGCGTTTGCGCTATTGTGGCTTTGAAACTAAAAACCTACACAATAATAATAGTCTGGTGGTCACACTGGGAAATTACAGTGCATAATGTAGCTTTAGTTTTCTGTTTTTACTGTCCAACACCCTGTTTTTTTTTTGTGTGCAAAACATTCTGTCTGCTAAATTTAAACTCAATGATCTGTTACCGGAAACACTTTTTCCAGAGAAAGCATGGGCAAAACCACACTAAAAAGCAAAAGAACAGAAACGGACTGTAGAAGACCGGCCGAGTTGCGGTACAGTGTCATTAGCAAACGCAAGATGTGGGTTGATGGTGTGAAGATGAAAACAAAAAACAAAACACTTCATGAACTTCATGACCGTGTCCAAAAACAGATCGGGGCAGGCTTACGGGCTCGGGCATGCAGCAAAGCAAACAGCAGAACGCACATTGAAGCGCCATCAGCATAACCAGGCCGCTCAACAATGCGATGGATATCAAGGGGTAGGAGGGAAAAGCGGGTTGCCGGCAGAGCAATGGAGAAAGTTGTTAAAGTCCAGCGCGGTGCAATCGTCACAGTTCGAATGCGGCTAACGATCTTTTATCTTGTTAAGTGGCCATGAAGAGCATAGAGTGTAGAGCAGACCACACCGGACCAAACGCGAAACATGCTAAAGATCGACTGCTGTGGAATGATGTGGGTGTTTTATTGTCTAGATAAAATCGTTCAAGATCAAGATTTTGGAATCCAGTGCGCATTAATAGTTAGTTGAATGTAATAACAGGCATAAATTGAGCTGTTAATATCTTTAGTTAAAAAAGTTAGGATAAGTATTGTGAATTTTAATTATTATATTGTGCGTAGTACAAGTTTTTAAATTCTTTATGACTCTGCAGCCATCATAGAATCTGGCCTGTGTATTTGGATAGAAGATAATCGCTTTAATCTGCGTGACTTAACAGCCTGTTTGTTCTTGATGACCATATACACCAATTATTATATTTATTCATACAAAGTATCAGGAAAATCACAAGTATCAGATCCTCGTAGTCAAGATGTAGGAATGGATCTTGGAATGGGACTCGGTACCTATACTACACCCTAGCTTATGGAGCAATCCTATTAAATCTACTACAAATAAATTAAGCAGTTTTATTACCATAATAAAATTAATGTAAAAAAGAGTAATAAAATCAACAACTGACTGTATTCTTATATCTGACATATCTATATTCTTATATCTGACAGCGCATACCATCTCCGAAATATTGCCCAAAAACTTCATTCTAATAATACACAACCACCTATCGAACCTACCATCCTACCTGAGATACAGAGCCCAAGAACAAAGAGTAAATTTTAAAGTAAATAAAAGGATCCTATCCTATCACGCGTCACCTATCCGCCGGTCCTATCCGAGCTAAGCGAAAGCGTTCTTTCCAAAATACGCGGTTGAGTGAATTCATTTAAACCACGTACCACGGTTCACTTCACAATGGACCGGGCCGTTTTTCCGGCGTTCATCTTTCCAGCGTCTGTCTTGCTGCTTGCTGCCAGAGTTCCGCCGAAACAGTGGAACTGGATTAGAAAAGGCAACCAAGACACCACGAAAGGATCATTTTGATATCCCATCGAACCTTTCGCAAGCACGTATGTGCCCACCGAACCTCTTCTGAGGTGGTTTTAACATACAAATTTTGGTGGGGTACAACAAGTAATACGCCCTCCCGTTTCCGCATGCTGTAGGAAATTGTAAATACCGCAGAGGATTTAATTCTAACTCCCGAACACGGTTTGGATCGGTTTAATATAGCTTTTCCGTACACCGGGTAGCATATTATCTTAAGATGTTGATGCGTCTTGATGCTCTACTAATGCTCTGTGATACGAGCGAAAGGATAATTTTTGTATCGCGCTCACACTAGACGAAGCTTAATCAGTCTGATATGTGCTTTGCTGTGATGTTAAGCCAACCAGTCCTCAAAAAAGGGCCCAACATCACAAACAACTTTAAGGAAATGATTGCCAAATTACACGACGAAAGAGGTAATTTATCACTGACGAAGGTTCACACGTATCATAAAGATATTAACAATACTTTAAAGGGGTTCAAGCAGATAGTAACAGATTGCTGCTCATTATCTACTGGTATAGCGACTCTTAACATCAGTTATAATAGTTTATTTTGGTTTGGAATTCAAACAGGTATTTGCATGTTTTTGAGGTATTCTATAACAGATTATCCTCTCTTTGTGTTTTCAGTGTTCTCTTTCCTTTCTTATAAGTTTTGGTGTACAAGACACATTAAATAGATGTATAGAAAATGCAACTATAAGAAGATTACGACTACAACAATTGAAACATTATGACAAAATTCATGTAGAAGCAGATTAAAGTCTTCTATAGCGGATGTCTACCAACAAACCCAGTGAGTCTTTATCGTGGTGAGGATGGGAAAGTTGTATTAGATGTTCCAACTTAGAATTATTTCTGATGAAATCTTCAATTGTTTCATATTTTGACAGCAGATTTTAACATTTTAACTAGAACACACAAATTGCATTGACAAGTGCTGTTCCCCGATGTTTTGTTCAAATGAAATAATGTCAACAAAACAAAAATTAACGGCAGTACTTCCTTTTCTTCTTCCTTGGCACTACAACCACGTGAGGTCTAGCCTGCCAGCTATTGCTAGCTTTCTGTGACTTAGTTTTTGCTCGTAGCGGGATAGTCAGTCCTGCGTACGGGGAGGCGGTCCGCTGGGATTCGAACCCCGGTCCTGCCGTGTGAAGACCGGCGCCGCTATCGGATATACCACCGGGCCGCCCCCCAGTACTGGGTACTGGAAAGTTGGAAACCACAGACTTCCACACCAGAAATCTTTCTTTAACATTATAGATTTTTGTAACACTTATGTACCAATCATTAACAGATTAATTGATAGCTAGCTGGAGAATTATCAAATATGTTTGATGAGTGTCGTAAGACATCTTCAAAGTCTCAGGATTTTATTCATCTAGAATCCTATCCCGCTGTTATTGGAAATTTTATATAATATATTAATCAATAACCAAACAAAAAACAATCGTAGTGTTTAAATAAGGACCAAAAATCCATTACCAGACTAAATATGATCAAACCAGACTGATAGAAGGTGTAGTCTGTACGGCACCGCTGTCCAAATTGGGCAAAATAAACACACTGGAATGAATAATGTTCTGTAGCGCTATTATTATGCTGGGGCTACCGAGTGGTTAAAAGTGTTTAATTTACGATGGATCTGTATTTATTTTCTGGTAAGAAAATGCAATAAACTAACTTTTCTTCTAAGGTAAACAGTAAATAGACATTAAGTTGTATTCAGAACACAATGCAACAAATATTCAAACGAACTTCAGGAGTGCTTTCCATCAGATAGCTCTAAAAATCTCATTTATATGTACACTGAGGTACGGATGATGGAGGTAGTAACACACAGCTTGCGTGCGTTTGCGCTATTGTGGCTTTGAAACTAAAAACCTACACAATAATAATAGTCTGGTGGTCACACTGGGAAATTACAGTGCATAATGTAGCTTTAGTTTTCTGTTTTTACTGTCCAACACCCTGTTTTTTTTTTGTGTGCAAAACATTCTGTCTGCTAAATTTAAACTCAATGATCTGTTACCGGAAACACTTTTTCCAGAGAAAGCATGGGCAAAACCACACTAAAAAGCAAAAGAACAGAAACGGACTGTAGAAGACCGGCCGAGTTGCGGTACAGTGTCATTAGCAAACGCAAGATGTGGGTTGATGGTGTGAAGATGAAAACAAAAAACAAAACACTTCATGAACTTCATGACCGTGTCCAAAAACAGATCGGGGCAGGCTTACGGGCTCGGGCATGCAGCAAAGCCAACAGCAGAACGCACATTGAAGCGCCATCAGCATAACCAGGCCGCTCAACAATGCGATGGATATCAAGGGGTAGGAGGGAAAAGCGGGTTGCCGGCAGAGCAATGGAGAAAGTTGTTAAAGTCCAGCGCGGTGCAATCGTCACAGTTCGAATGCGGCTAACGATCTTTTATCTTGTTAAGTGGCCATGAAGAGCATAGAGTGTAGAGCAGACCACACCGGACCAAACGCGAAACATGCTAAAGATCGACTGCTGTGGAATGATGTGGGTGTTTTATTGTCTAGATAAAATCGTTCAAGATCAAGATTTTGGAATCCAGTGCGCATTAATAGTTAGTTGAATGTAATAACAGGCATAAATTGAGCTGTTAATATCTTTAGTTAAAAAAGTTAGGATAAGTATTGTGAATTTTAATTATTATATTGTGCGTAGTACAAGTTTTTAAATTCTTTATGACTCTGTAGCCATCATAGAATCTGGCCTGTGTATTTGGATAGAAGATAATCGCTTTAATCTGCGTGACTTAACAGCCTGTTTGTTCTTGATGACCATATACACCAATTATTATATTTATTCATACAAAGTATCAGGAAAATCACAAGTATCAGATCCTCGTAGTCAAGATGTAGGAATGGATCTTGGAATGGGACTCGGTACCTATACTACACCCTAGCTTATGGAGCAATCCTATTAAATCTACTACAAATAAATTAAGCAGTTTTATTACCATAATAAAATTAATGTAAAAAAGAGTAATAAAATCAACAACTGACTGTATTCTTATATCTGACATATCTATATTCTTATATCTGACAGCGCATACCATCTCCGAAATATTGCCCAAAAACTTCATTCTAATAATACACAACCACCTATCGAACCTACCATCCTACCTGAGATACAGAGCCCAAGAACAAAGAGTAAATTTTAAAGTAAATAAAAGGATCCTATCCTATCACGCGTCACCTATCCGCCGGTCCTATCCGAGCTAAGCGAAAGCGTTCTTTCCAAAATACGCGGTTGAGTGAATTCATTTAAACCACGTACCACGGTTCACTTCACAATGGACCGGGCCGTTTTTCCGGCGTTCATCTTTCCAGCGTCTATCTTGCTGCTTGCTGCCAGAGTTCCGCCGAAACAGTGGAACTGGATTAGAAAAGGCAACCAAGACACCACGAAAGGATCATTTTGATATCCCATCGAACCTTTCGCAAGCACGTATGTGCCCACCGAACCTCTTCTGAGGTGGTTTTAACATACAAATTTTGGTGGGGTACAACAAGTAATACGCCCTCCCGTTTCCGCATGCTGTAGGAAATTGTAAATACCGCAGAGGATTTAATTCTAACTCCCGAACACGGTTTGGATCGGTTTAATATAGCTTTTCCGTACACCGGGTAGCATATTATCTTAAGATGTTGATGCGTCTTGATGCTCTACTAATGCTCTGTGATACGAGCGAAAGGATAATTTTTGTATCGCGCTCACACTAGACGAAGCTTAATCAGTCTGATATGTGCTTTGCTGTGATGTGAAACCAACCAGTCCTCAAAAAAGGGCCCAACATCACAAACAACTTTAAGGAAATGATTGCCAAATTACACGATGAAAGAGGTAATTTATCACTGACGAAGGTTCACACGTATCATAAAGATATTAACAATACTTTAAAGGGGTTCAAGCAGATAGCAACAGATTGCTGCTCACTATCTACTGGTATAGCGACTCTTAACCTCAGTTATAATAGTTTATTTTGGTTTGGAATTCAAACAGGTATTTGCATGTTTTTGAGGTATTCTATAACAGATTATCCTCTCTTTATGATTTCAGTGTTCTCTTTTCTTTCTTAAGCGGTGGCTAGACTAAAGTTGAGGCAAGCGCGATCAATGCGCGAACGCTTCATTTTTCCTGCAATGCAGGATCGGAGCGCGAAATCAGGAGCGCGAAATTTGACAGTTCGCTCATAAAAAAAAATAGATCGCGCTTGCCTCAACTTTAGTCTAGCCACCGCTTTATAAGTTATAGTGTACAAGACACATTAAATAGACGTAAAGAAAATCCAACAATAAGAATATTACGACAACAAAATCAACAGTAAAAAGATTAATGTCTTCTCTACCGGATGTCTACCAACAAACCCAGTGAGTCTTCATCGTGGTGAGGATGGGATAGTTGTATTAGATGTTCCAACTTATAATTATTTCTGATGAAATCTTCAATTGTTTCATATTTTGACAGCAGATTTGAACATTTTAACTAGAACAACTTCACAAATTGCATTGACAAGTGCTGTTCCGCGATGTTTAATTTAAATTAAATAATGTCGACAAAACAAAAATTAACAGCAGTACTTCTTCTTCTTCTTCTTTGGCACTACAACCTCGTGAGGTCTTGGCCTGCCAGCTATTGCTAGCTTTCTGTGACTAAGTTTTACCCGTAGCTGGATAGTCAGTCCTACGTACGGGGAGGTGGTCCGCTGGGATTCGAACCCCGGTCCTGCCGTGTGAAGACCGGCGCCGCAATCGGATACACCACCGAACCGCCCCCCAGTACTGGGTACTGGAAAGTTGGAAACCACAGACATCCACACCAGAAATCTTTCTTTAACATTATAGATTTTTGTAACACTTATGTACCAATCATTAACAGATTAATTGATAGCTAGCTCGAGAATTATCAAATATGTTTGATGAGTATCATAAGATATCTTCAAAGTCTCAGGATTTTATTCATCAAGAATCCTATCTCGCTGTTATTGCCAATTTTATGTAAAAAAAAATAAATCAATAACCAAACAAAAAACAATCGTAGTGTTTAAATAAGGACCAAAAATCCATTACCAGACTAAATATGATCAAACCGGACTGATAAAAGCTATAGTCTGTACGGCACCGCTGTCCAAATTGGGCAAAATAAACATCCTGGAATGAATAATGTTCTGTAGCGCTATTATTATGCTGGGGCTACCGAGTGGTTAAAAGTGTTTAATTTACGATGGATCTGTTCGACACCATGTTTTCCTTCCTTTTTTCATCTATGCCCCTACACTCCCTACTCCTGCCACATACCCCATCCAGTTTAACGACACGGAAGAAGAGCCTAACCCATATCACACCTTCCTCGATGTACGAAAATGCATGTCGACAGCGGTGTATTCTCACCTGAGAACATAATTATTATTTCCCTCGTCCGCATCATCGTCCAATCACGCCCGGCCGAGCGTGTACACATGATCAATCAAGACTCTCTCCACGATTGCCTTGTCAATTTTCACTTTCCTTGCAGCCGGCTGGCGTCTAGCCGCCCTGCAGTCTTAGCCGATATTGGTGAAACAACGATTTTTTCTTCACGGTACGCTGGAATGCACACGCCTTCAAACAAGGAAGCAGCAACCACGGAGCCCCGGACATAAAAAAAGCCCCATAACAATATATCCACATACACATGTTTTCTGCAGCGAACCCCCTTTCGGTAGGCAGTCTTCGCTTTTGCTAGCTTTTATGTTTATTTTCATGCTTTTTTAGCTTCTTGCAAACGAGACGTTTCTTTTGATTCCGAACCAAATTTTGCGTTGGACTCATTGCGAATGCAAAACCAGAAAAGTGCACGTTACCGGGTAACGTTGGCCGGAACAAAAAACCTCCGCTCAAGGACTACAAACAACCGACGCCCAACACACAGCCCAGGTAGTGTGAGGCGCTACGATACGTTTATATATATATCTGTGCCATTCATACCGTTGTAACCTTACTTCCGGGATTGTTTCAAGTTGAACGTTTGAGGCGCACGCAGCACACTCTTCCTTGTTGCTTTCCCTTGTGCTGCGCTATTTCTTGCTGCCACAGACGCAGCTTTTGGCCGCAAAAGTTTACCAACGAACCACCCCGGTAGGTACTTGCTACCGGCTACCAAACGGATTGGGAAAATGTATGAACGTTTTCGGAAGGAAAGCCAAGGAAAGGACGGGAAAGCGAATAGAAGTTTTTGAAGCCTACATTAACTAACTTTCTGTAGTACGTCCGCGTCCAAAAGCCAATTGGGCCTGGCTCGTTTTGCATGAAACCAACCAAATGAAGACAGTTGTCGGTGGTTTGGTTTCGAGGAAAATGAACGGTTTTTTTTCGCTCTAACCGTATTTTAAACATTTAATTATGATTGCAAACAAGTTTTTCTTTCTGATTGATGCGCATAGAATGGTGGAGGAATTGTTTACATGATTTTCAATTTTGTACTGTGCCTTCAAACGGAAATTTGGTCATCTTGAAACCGGAAGATTTTTTTTTTGACACATATAATTATTATTTTATAACTAAAATAATAATTTTAACCTAATATTTTTGACTTTCTTGACATTGCTTGAAAATCCAGATGGGATTTATTGTTGTTCGTCAATCCTGACGGTCGGTGTGAAGACTCCCTCGACCTCTAGAGTATGCGTATAGTTTGGTGCAATTCGTCGCTTTCCGTTTACCTCAAGAATCCAATTCAATTAAGTAATAATCGCCAAGACTTGCTGCAAGCCGTTACTTACCGTTAACTGTGTAACGTTAAAAGTACAATTGTTAAAATCTTAAATTAACAATCATCATAATTAACGCAAGGGACACATCGTGTCCCACCACCACATAGCGATTGTTACTGTTTTAGATATCAATTTGTTCCATTCGAACAATTACACACCAAATGGAGGCCATCGGTCGGTCGATTATTATTATTTTTCGTATGACTGCACACTGCCGCTAAAAGACCAACTGTGTTTTTCTATACTTCTTCGATGTTCAGAGGCACAGCTGTTTCCGCCATCAATTACTCTGACCAAATGTCCTAGCCACCAGTGGACGACGCGTTGAAAAGCGAACAGAAATAATGATCGCAAAAAGCATGGTCGGATGTGGAAACTTATCAATATCAGGGCACAGGGAAATGTAATCCACTGATTCCTACACGATTTTAAAATATCGATCGACACCAGTATCTGTTCGAACAGGGCATAATCTGAGAACTGCAGTTTAGCACAACTCTGGACGATGGTAAAGTACGGCTTGTAGCGAACAAGGCCCGTGACCAGCATTTGAGTTTTGGATAAAAACATTGGACCCATATCGAAGCACGATCTTCAGCAAAGATTATGTTGAAAGATTAAGATGCTGATAAAACGGAATACCAATTCTCCACCGCGAAAATTACTCACCTCAATTCTCGTTGATGTCTTTTTATGTTCTGCCTATGTTCTGCTTGATTCTTCCGATTGGAGTTACGGACACTTCTTTTTTGCTTCCTTCCAATATACGATCGGAGACGGCTGCTCTCTTGCTTCGCTTGTTCACACTTTCCGCGGGAAGCATTTATATTCCACACCTTCCACATTCTTCCCTCTCTTTTAACACCAACAAACACACACACATAATGATGCACACACGTGCACGCGGAAAACGCACATATTCCTCGGCAGAAACGAACGGCTGCCGTGGACGAAAATAACAACGAGATCCGGCTTCCAGATGGATGAAAACCAACCTCCCCATACACGCCTTCAAATGCTGCTTCTGTCGGACTGCTTTACGAAGATGCGGAGTTGCCCATCTTCATGGATAATTTTACGTTTTCGGTTTTCCAGGCCAACGCCAGCAGCTTTTCTCATCATCGGTCAGACACCGCGCGATCATCATCATCATCATCATCATCAGCACCAATCAACGTTTACTCTTGAACCACTTTTCCACTCTTTCTTTGATCCCATCCCACAGACACAGTGTGTTAGAGTGAAGTCTTTCTTCAACCATCTTAAGCTTAACAATATCGACGGCCACTGACACGGAAGCGTCTATTTTCTATCATCCATTCATGCCGTTTTCTCGAGAGTTTTTATCTCGCTCAATGGGTGCAATAAATGGAATCGAAGGAAATTGATTTTTTACTGCCATTTCCACAGGTGATTTGAAGATGATTTAACAAGCCGGTTCATTTGTTGGAGTAACAATCAATCAGACATGCTGCGGCACCAGCAACACGATTCCAAAGATCAAGTAATGTAGGCATGAAAAACATCATGTACGCGGCTTGCTTACGCACTGCATCGGAACGGCGGCCCACACGGTCCTCTACTGCACACACCACACCCCACATTCAGCATTCACCATCAGGAACAAGAACACACACAGTCGACAATCTGTCAATACGAGAGAGCACAGTGAACACGGATTCTACATCCTTTTTCGCAATTAGCAGCCAAACAGGGATTCTCGATTTTTCTCAGTTGGCAGTAAGAGCAAGCAAAATGCAGACGAATGCACACCGACCGTTGTTGTTCCCGTTGTCATAGACAACGCACCACACGACACGCAGCCACTGCACTCGGGGACGTTGGAGTAAATAAACACACAACGTCATCAGCTTCTTGTGCCCGTTTTGAAGTCGTCACCAACGTCACCATCAACCAACCCACCATCGACATCAGCAGCACCTGATCGCCCGTGACCTGTTTTACCGACCACACGATGGTCGGTGTTTCCCTATTCTTGCAACCTTCACACCAGTTTTCCCTTTTTCACGGGACGACCACGTACCGTTTACGGTGCACGGTGATACCGCTATTGTTGCTGGTTAAGCTTTATTTACTGCATTTTCCGGCAACGAACGAAAACGCAACCTACCCGACACCAAGAAAATTGGTAAACTAAAAAACCCAGCTACCACAATCGGGCAAGCTCCCCTTGACAGGGTTTTCCCAACTTACATTTTATGACAACACTGTCAAAATGGAAAACAGTTTGACCCAAGTACCATTTTTGCAATCCTTCACGGCGCACCATTTTGACAATTAGGAGCAAATAACACCAGATGTCGGTCCAGACTAGTTGTGCAGTTCATGATATTAAATAAATGAAAAAAATAGGACACTATTCGGAAGTTTCGAAGTATGTTTTCGTAATGGACAACATAAATTGCAAAATTTGAGTTTATGTGAGAACCAATTTATGTGATTTGAAGTTATTATTGCTATTTATTACTTCGTCTATATTTACAATAATTGGCAACTTTTTATTCATGCATATTCGGAGTGTATGCATATCAAAATTTCAATAATGGACAATTTCTCAACAAACTTTAAACGGAACAAAACACAAAAGAATTGTTGCATAAATTATAACGCTTTGTAACGCATATAACGCCTGCAATGGGCTTTCATGCGGCTACCAAATTGAAATGATCGGAAGCATAAAAACGGTATTTTTATCAGGTTTCATACAATGCTTGGGCATTCAAATTTATTTTTGCAATGTGGCTACTTTTAATGTGCAATATTTATTTTCCTAGAATAGTTGGATACATTATATTATTCCTCTTTAGTCCTACATCCTTAAGATTTTGGTATGCTATGGCTGGCTTCCTTGACTTAATTTTACCCAATCAGTCCTACGTACAAGGGGACGTTTCGAACGGGTTTTTCGACCACAGAGCCGTCCTACTTCTTATTTGTTATTTATATTGGATAAGTAATTTAAAGGTTTAAAGATAACTCAAAATAAAATCTAGGAAAAATTTCAAAGTGAATTCTTTGCTTTCTCCAACTTGTTAGTACACACTAAAGCAAAACAAAATAGGATAGTGACTTCATAAAGTCTTATGGTCGCATTCTAATAAACTAAATAATCAGTTTCTTTCAAACAAAATCCAACGCACGAAATAAATCTTTCAATTCTACTTTTCGCAACAATAACGTTTTCTAGTTTTATTTTTCATTAGTAATGTAAGAATATGTCCCGATCGTAGTCAGTGTTTAATCCTTTTGTTTTTCAGAATACTTGTATAATTTTCTATCATCCGCAGCATGAACCTATCCCATACACTCGCTCGTTTGTTTTTATGTCATCATGCAAAAATATGCGCTGCCCATTTAGGATGGTATTGCACTCACAACATACACCATCGATGCCGTAAAGCTCACACTAGCAAAAATCCTACCCCATGCATAAACGCTTGGAAGAGGCACTACAGCACGGTAAGGATCAACGACTCCGTTAAAGCACTCTGCCACAAATTCACAACAATTTCAGTAAAGAGTTTTTGCAAATATGTATAACTTTCACAAATAAGGGAGTAAATAGCTTGCAGATTTGTTTTTTCGATCAAAGCGCGCGGTCGGAAACCACACACCACTGGGATATTATTATATTTTTGGTGATAGCTAAATTACTTATCTACGTTTGAAAGCTGCTTCATCTGGACGTATGCGTATTTTTCATATCTACCATCTTACAAACTCCAACGTACTGATAAAATTTCTCTGAAGCTTTACACGCGAATAACGAATCTATTTAATTCTTCCTCCTGCACATAACTATGGTGTGTATCAAATTGTGGATGGCAGAGAATAGTTATTATGTTTTCTGTTATTTTTACAAGCATCGACGGACAAATGAGCCAGTTACCCTGTCTTTGCCTGAAATTGAATTCATTTGAAGCACTATGTAGCAAAAAATCTGGATGATAAATAAAATCATACCAAACACCAAAGATCGATAACTACGTTTACGAATAAATATTATACCAAAGGAAACAAAAGGAACTGAGAAGAATGTTTTAAATCGAATCATTTTACTTTCATTTTTTCTGTGCTGTTTCGTTCCTTGTTATCCTTGTTGTTATCCTTGTTTAGTTCTTCATTATCCTGTAATATTCCCTATCTCACAATGCAGAAGTACGTAAATAGGCCCTACGTTTGATACTCATCCACATCCTTCAGTACACCGAACTTCATACATTATACGTTTTAAACAGTTTTAAAGGACATTAAAATCTTATCTACAAGTGTAAGCCTTGTGTTACCTACATTTTTAAGTGTGTTTTTTGTGTGTATAATTGTGTTTGATAAAACATAGCAATGCTCGTATTTTCATGTAATCTTTGTCTGTGTGTGTTTGTTTTTTTTTCCTTTTTCTCCCTCTTTTTTCATTAGCATAGACTAACTGTGACTAAGTGCACTAAACAACTCTACTTATACGCTCGAGCTTTGTCAATATTGGAACGCTCCACGTCCGAGAATCCTAGAATGCTTTCAATCGCATTCAAGTGACCCTGTGAGTTTTCCTTGTCCGTCAGGAAGTAGTAGATTGCGCTCTTCAGGAACTGCAGCGTCACCTCGGGATCGACTTTGTTTTTCGTCTGTTGGGCGTCAATCAGCCGCTTGTACATGGTCTAAAATTGAACATGGAAATACATTTAGGTACGCCTGTGAATGTAATTTTTTATATAAAGCCAAATGACAAATTAAAATTAAGCATGTATAAATAGTAAAGAAAAAGCAAGCAAAGAATAGGAAACGCTAATAAAATAAGCAGGCGGAAAAATTGGTAGAAAGTTTCTTAAAATAGTGCTTTTAGGTGGAAGCAAAACGATTGTGCGGAATGAAAGTGAAAATTAGACAATAAGCAATAATAAATAGTAGTACTAGAAACTGTGCAACATTTGCTGTTTTAATAACATTCAACAAAAAGGTTAGCCACAATAATCCTGGAAACAACAACCCCCGTTACTGCTTCACAAATTTTCATGCACATGTTGCAATTTCTACAAAGCGAAAGTGTAGAATAGCACAGAAGAAAGTAAAGTGGCGGACATGTTCATGCCAATGCAACTTTCCTAAATAACCCCGTTACTCTCATAAAAGAAAAGTGTTACATCGGTACATCGGTTACATTAACATAATAAAAAGAGGGCAACAAATCACGCTAGTACGATTTAAATATTAACCACTTTCGTACTTTTGCAAAAACAACCGGAAAAACATAAGTCAGAGAGTTTCTTAAGTAAAATAATGCTAAACAAATCACCGCAGGATAAGCACATCAAGCATCAGCTCTCAGGAAGCGAAAATTTGCCCTTGAACTTGGTACTAATGGGTAATTAAAACAAAATCAAACATATGCTCTAAACTTCAGCTAAGGATGTTGTTATTGCTGACGGTTGATGCTAGTATTTCTGATTGATTGTTTAATTTGTTTTGTGTGCTACAAACCTTACGGGCACCGAGAAGCCAGAGTGAGATTGCTTCTTTTGCGCTCAGTAAAACCTGCGTACCGCCATTTTCTTGCTGATAGTTCGTATCCTGGAGAGAGTGTGTGAACGACAGTTGGGAACATGGGGAGAAAGAGTGAGTAATGAGTGAGTGTTTTTACTTTTTTTTGTTTTTTATGTTGTAGTACTACATAATTTTAAAATTGAAACAAAAAATATGACAAACAGGCCGAATCGATTTTGGATAAGTTGTTTTTTTTTAGAATTAATATTTCTATCATGAATTTGTGTGAACTATTGAAATGGATATCACATAACTTACCAAAACAAAAGGTAAGTAATTTACAACAGGACTACGTAGAAATGGAGTTGATGTTTAAGGGGAAAGGAAATACAGGCAGACTAGGCAGGAAGGCAACAGCAGTAATAGAAAGCAATATAGTGCGTGTATAGTATAGTTTTGGCATATTCTACACGTTGGCGGATTTGCGCAGCAGCATAAAAACAAACAATCCACGACCACTAATAATGCGTGTACGTAGGTGTAAACCTTTTATAATAACCCATTCAAAATAATCAGCTCACAGTATGATATTTATACCACTGTAACTTACAAAATAAATTGTAAATTTAAAATATTACTATGCAACCAATTCATGATGCTGTATTTTATCGATTTTAAGCGTAGACGAGAAAGCGCTCTGAGCTCTAGAGGCTTTGTAGAACACAATCTCTTCAAATATTTGTTTTATTTTAGAAAACAAGAAACATTAACACATACCCACTAATATGTGAGAATCTAAAACAACAACTATGGGATGAATGCGAAACTCTATGGAAATCTGTCACAAAAAACCCTTGCGACGCATCCAACAAAATTTTAGAAGCGGTCAATGACCTATTAAACATCATTAAAAATATATGGGAAACCGTAAAAATACATGATATACCCTGTTTTTGAAAAAAAACCTATTTATAATAATTTCATTTGAAATACTTATAACCATAGTTTACCATAGTTATTTTCCTTACAAATTTAGAATATGTTGCATCGAATAAAATCAATAATCTAAATTTGTAGAAAACAAAAGTTTTTAGTTTTTCTTTGCTTTCAAAATCAGTGCAAAAACAGAAATTTCATATCTTGCGCATTGTTGGACTCATTGCTCCTTTCACTTTTACCGAGCAGAAGAGGTTATTATATTTACGTCTATATATATTTATATATTGGAACCATAAGCCAAACAACAACGGCCAGCGTTTGCGCAACGTGCCACAACAAGTCATTTTTTCCACACACAAAACACAACCACAACACATCGAATCGGTGCAAAGCTTCTTTTGGGGTTGAACATAAAGAAAAATACTTCTTGTATTACACAGAAAAAAAACATTCAATAATGACCATCTTCTTCTTCGACCCGGGGGAGGACAGAGAGCTAATGAGGAATTGCCTTTTGCCTCAAACCTGACAATAAACAAACCAGTGTGTATATGTGGTATGGAAAACGCTTTTCTGTGCGTCCGTTCATACTGATTGACGCGATTGATGATCAATCACGATCACGCGTGTAGTTCAAGTGAAAACTTACCCTAATGTTTTCCAGTTCGTCCTGCGTGACCTGGAGCTGCTGCATCAGTTCTGGGATAGATACGCGGCCAGGAGAAGCGTGAGCCATGTCACTAACACGGTCGGCTTGTTCCTGCCGTTCTGCCTCCTGTCCCTTGGTGTACATGTGCAGATACATCTTGTTCGCCTTATCCTCCTGCTCCTGCAGTTGAGCCTGCAGCTTTTCCAGCTGCTTCTCTAGATCCCGAATGCGTTCCTTAGCCTGCAACGAAGACACACAATCAGCTACGGTTGCACACAACAAAACCGTTCCCTCATCTCTCACGACTTACTTGCTCGTAGTCCGGCACTAGATCGCAGTAGCGTGTGTTGGACTCGGCCAGCTTCTGGAGTAGCACCTCGAACCGATCATTGTTCGACGTACGTTTTCCGATTGATGCTGCTTGATCAGCTCCTCAATGCGCTCTTCGTACAGTGCAATGAGACGGTTCTTTTCCGCATCCATCTCTTCATCGCTGCCACAAGCACGATCCTGCGTGTGGACGTACGAGTCCTTCGAGTGGATCGAAGATGTAGTAATATCTTCGAAATGGCCCGAATCAGCAAACGAGCTTTGCATCTCGGACGTTGACAACTTGTCGATGAACTGCACCTGATGGATGCCTGCCTGCATATGGTGATGGCGGTGCCGAGGACTCGCCTTCGCGACACCCTCGTCGATCTGATCGACGATAGGCGAAATGTCCTGGCTCGAGCTGGGCGTATTCACATCGTTCGTGGTGTTTTCCCGCACCGTAACTGCATCGCTCGAGTTGCTTCGCTCCTCCGGGGAGCTAAGCGATGCTTTGAACAGTCGCAGCTCAACCACCTCTTTCGTGAGCCGCAGGATCTCGCTATCACGCTGCTCCAGATCGCAACGGGCCTGCGAGAGCAGTTCCTTGAGCCGCCGAATCTGACGCTGGGCGCGCTGCGTCGGTGTCAGATAATCGCCCCCGGTTTGCCCGGCATGGCTCGAGCAATGCACGACGTACTTCATCTTGCGACCACTGAAGGTAGTCCCGTTCCGTGCGACGTACGGATGATCACACGACATGCCACTCGCTACCGAGCTGTAGCTGTGCAGCGAGTCTAGATCATCGTCCAGATAACTATTGATTGGTGATTCCGGCGAAACTGGTGGTGTCTTTGGACTGAGGCCTCCTCCTATTCCTCCGCCTTGTCGTTGTAATCCTAATCCAGGGCCACCGTTTGGTGTTTGTGGAGTTCTTGGCGTTCTTTGACTACTGCTACTGTGTCCAGAGTTGATTAAGTTCAAAGACTAGAAAGAAAGGAAACGAAAATTACCATTAGTTTATTCGTACACTTTTATGTTCCAATTAATTGTTGCTATCCAATTAGGCGCTGATTTTCTCATTTAAACAAAACAATTTACCATCATTTTCGACACTTTTTCCCATAATCTGTGTGCCTCGCGAACATAAACCGTGCTCCTCCTTCTCCGTGGTGGTGCTCTCAGCGTTTTTCTTTACCAAAACTTCAGAGAGCTGCCAGTTACTGATATTGGGCCGACTTTCGAAAACCAAGCATTGGGCACTAGAATACTTCGCTAATCGTGGCAATCTTTGTACTTCTGTTACAAGCTTCTAGCAATAGAGAAGCTTAACGAGTACACACTACCGGTGCCTAATCTACACACCTACAGCAACTACAGCACTTTTTCGGAACGGCACACTTCACTCTACGCGTGGTAGCTTCTCGTTCGTTGCTCTGTTTTGTACTGGTGCAAAAGCAGTGTTTGGCAAAACCCCGTTGGCACCAAATAGCGCCCACAAACCATTGATTCCGTTAGTTTCACTTCCAAATGGTGGGCTCTTGCTCGTTTAGACGAACGCGTGCAACACATTCGGCAAGAGCGCGCGGATTCGCTTCAAGGGTATTTACTGTTCGCAGCAGAATTGCTTTAAACAACACCAACAACGGAGATACGCGTTTCCGATCACCTAACCAGTTACAACACTACTCACGGCAAGTTCAAACTACGTCGTCCACGAAAAACACAACCCGCACTATAACACGAGCAATGTCTTCTTCCGAATACGCCTACTACACGTAAAAGCGGAATCGCTGACCATCCAATCCAGTTTGGTTTCGGACGTTAGTTTTCTTGGTAACAATGGCAACCGCAACTAGCGCGTTCACAGTTGGCTTGCTAAAGATAGTTTTTTTGCAGCACGAAATTTGCACGATGTAGTTTTTGTTGGATGTCCCGATTACTTCAAAAAGCAGAAATCTAGTTTTTAGAACTGGAATAAGAACTATCTCATCGTTAGTTACGCTTGCTTGCTTTTTGCACTAATCCTCACTTGCTACGGAACACACACACACATACCAACAGGTGGTTCTTTCGTTTTTGGTCTATTTTCCATTCCATTTTGTTTTTCCACAAAGCTAATTTTCCGTTTCCCCACACACAAAGATTTTGAGCCACGATTCCACACAATATCAAAAGTACAATGGCGCCCCCATCGAACGGAGTGAAAATTCGGTCGCTGCTAATTGACCATTTCACCACCGTGAATAGCAGAGATGAAACGACGCGCTACACAGCTAACTACTTCCGTCCGATCGCTCGGAATGTCCGCGAGAGAATGAATGGATTGGGGAATTCGTTGGACTGATAAGGCCCAACCCGACGGTTTGGTGCATGTTTGGACGCGCTAGGTACTGGCGCTAGAGAGCGTTTCGATGCGAAACGCCGCCACCTCGGGGGCACATGCATCCGACGCAATCAGGCGCATCTCTTCTTTTGTTTTTTTTGTTTTTATAATTGAGAGTGGCCAATCTATGAAAGAAAAGCAAAAGTTGTATGTTTTCCACCCCATACACCTTCTTGGCCCCTGTCGTTTTGATGATGAGCATGGATGGATGGATGGATGATGTTGATGATGGTTACAAGCGATCTTCTTTTTTTTTCTGTGCTATTTTTAAACAATCAAACGGTAAGGTATTCCACCCACCGCGGACCATCTCCATTACTATGGCCAACATCTTTCTTTCTGTACATAATTATATTTACCATTGCTTTCTATACAATCTACAACTCGTCGAGAGCGATCGTTATCGGAACTATTAGCCGATGCTCCCCTCCTGGGTGTCTGGGAACGATTGGCGATCGCAGAAGGTGTTTAACAGCCTTCTTGCACTCTGAACGAGAGCTACGATCTTCGACGGATCATCCTTCGGTAGAGATGTCTGCGGTGCTGCCAACATCTTCCATTATCAAGTGTGGAAGGCCCCAATTCGGCCCCCCGGGTGCATGTTGTGTTTTGTGTTAAATGTAGATCAGAGCTGCTACTGATGATGGGAAATCGGCCCCATCATAAACACTGAATTGCACGCGCGAACGCAAATGCAACCACCTCATGTTCAAAAACCATAATACACACACACATAAACATTACTCATCGATTGCGAATTATTCAGTTGCAAAAGGTAACAGAAGGGGTGGATGATTTACGATTACCGATTATTAAAACCACCATCAGCGAGATTGTGCGCCATGGTCCGCGAAACCCAACACGTTCGATTTGTTTAGCTTTTTTGCTTTGCTAACCATAGCATAAGGGGTTTCGAGTTTTTGCTTGTTAACCGCAAGTGGCTTGCATATTTCTAGTGAGTGATCATCGGTGATAGAGAAAATGGTTTACATTTTTAGAAACAATAAACTTCAATCGATTGCTTTCGGATCGAAAGCAATTTGCCAATTGGTAGTTTATATTGCTCGCGGGTCTAGGTAGCAGTAACGTTTGATACTGTTATCAATCTTATGCTCCCTGAAGATTCGGGAAAAATGTCCGAAGGAATCATCCCGGAGCAGTACAAAATCGTGGTGGTGATAGCAGTATAAAATTCAAAAAACGGATACCAAATCGCTTCTAGATCGTTATCCTGCACACAGGACTTGGATGTACAGTCACGAGTACATAAAGAAAACTAAAAATAGTAGCCTAAGATCTTTTTAGGTTGTAGAAACTAGACCTCATTAGTCGACAAACTCTTCAACGTCTTCTGTATCATGTATTTCATGAGTAAACCAAGTATTATCATATTATCAATAGATTTAGAGTAACTACTGCTAAAAGAGTGGCGAAAATGCGATTCAAGATTTGTTCTAGTCATATGATTTTTTTTTCTTGAACGAAGAACTTGGAAATGGTTATAGAATCTGAACTGGTTATAAGAAATAGTTATAAGAACCTATAAGATCTGAACATAGACAAAAATAGTATTTATCTCGTAAGGGATCAATACCGACCACGCAGCTGTGTTGTATGATGTTAAAATGCAACTGAAATTGAAGTGGAAAACTGAGGTTTTTAAATCTCCTTAAAGATGCGTAACTCCCAAAGATTCGTGAATTCTCAAAGATTTGTGAAGATCTCAAAGATCCATAAAGTAGCTATAACAGACCCCCCGGCTCAGAACTTCGGAAGAATCAGTAAAAACACAGCCTTTTTGTGGGAAGTCCCCTGTTTTACTCAACAAGGCCTCTTTGCTAAAACAAAAAAATTATCACTGATATAAAACCCCCCTCCCTCTCCCCGCCGTTAAGAGAAAACAAATGTAAAGGGCCCCGAAAGGTCCCTGATTCGCCACTAATCTTTGAGGATTTTGGGATTCACGAATCTTTCGCGAGTTGACTCGTGATTTAAATGAATCTTCACTAAAGATTCATATGAATGACTCTCCTCATAAGATTTATCAAGCACACCACTAGTTGTAACTCTTTGATCCAAAAGTCTGGACAAAGTCTACTACGCCTCCTCTGTCCATATCAATTAAAAATTCTTTACGGAGTAGATCGTCCGGTGCTATTGTTATGATATTACAAGCTCACTGGAGTCTTTCTATTTCGTTGCGATTCTAGTTCGTTGCACAACAGTAACATCATAAGAGCGATTAGAGTTTGTCATTTTACTGGCTCCATGTCTATCCATCCAACAATTCATGTTGTATTTATTTATTTAATGTATAGTATGACGGTTGGGGGCCGTATTGTCCAATTCATGTTGTAGTTATGAAAAAAAAACATTTGAACCAAACAAACCACAAAGCGACACATGGTGTGTCAGTTGGCTATACAATTTCAATGACCTCTTATGCGGGACATGGATGCAGGAAACATTTGCCCACTCACTGGCACCATCAGACGCCATCATAGCAGTATATTGATTTTTTCCTTTACATGGAATAACACCTGCTACTGCAACAAATGGTAGGATGAATAAACATCACTGATTGCTTTTTAACATATGTGTGTGTATAGTGTGCATTTCAATAATTAATTTATTGTCTTTGTACACAAAAGTTATCGTAAAACAAACACATCCAACAGCAGTATTTTAACAGCGACAAATTTCTAAGGACATCCGGCAAGGAAGAGCAAAACAACACTCACGAGCATTTGACAGTTGCATGCAATTTGTCTGCTTTTTTTACTGGCCTCCCACGCAACTTCCTAGATTTTTATCCACCCACGCTAAAGCACCTTCATTTTTCTATTCTTCAGAGGAAAATTCTTCCTACAGTTCAATGAATTCAACATTTTTTCAAACAAATTTCCCTAATTCACAACACCTTCTGACATACGAATTTGTTGACACCATTCACTATTCCATTACGCATAAGCACGCAAACTAGGTCACCCCCCAACACACGAACGCCGGGTGTCGATGTCCTTTAGTTATGTAATCCCTATAAAAAACAAAATCACTAGCACACACAACTTACCATGCCACGTTCATGGTGCTGCTTCTGCTGACAGCTGATGTTGCTGGGTTGCTGTTTCAGCTGCTGGCACGTTCCTTTCGATTTGCACAACAGCCCTGACGAGGATGAGGATGAGGAGATGATGCAGCTGCCACCGTGCAGTGTATGACCGCCATCAGTGACACCGCCGTGCGGAATTACACCGTTCGGTATCGGACCATCCTTCCCGGTGCTGGTTGGAACAGCGAATGAATCTACCTCGTCGCCGACAACGTCCGTGGCAGGATTGGAAGTTGCCATCGTTGGTGAACGTTGATTCTGCTGCTGTTGATGGTGGTGGCCATGGGCAATCGATTTACTGCCGCCGTGCAATACTGTCGTGGTCGTATTTTTCGTCTTCACTCCCGATCCTTGCATGACTAGACTGCTTGGATGGCTGCCCAGCTGCTGCTGCTGCGAGGCACCACAATCGCAATCGCAGCACTCGCTTCGATAATGTTGGTAGTCATGGAAGCTTCGGCTGGTGCGCATGCGCAGCGAATAGGACCGGCAGAAGGGTTGCGGGATTTTGGTGTTTTCTGTTTCGCCAGGATACGCACGGCGCTGCGAGACCGGCGTTACCGGTTTCGACGACATTTCTACCGTGTGCGAGCGCTGATGTGCTGCGTGTGTGTGTGTGTGGGCGTTACGAAGCGTTACCCGCGCACGAGAGTGGATTCGCGCACGGTAAACATCAAACGCTCGATACGGTTGTAAATTTTCAAACCGTTTGCTCCTTTTGTCCGTCCCCTTTCAAATGGATTTTTTGTTGTTGTTGTGTGCAGATGACGCTAACGGTGTGAAGATGTTTACCAATGGCGGCGAGAAAATTAAAAAAAAGCCAACTGAACAGAAAAAATCCGCCTCCTTCACTGTCGTGGAATAGTGCACCTGCAAGGAAAGAAGACAAAAACAAAACAATACATTGTAGTGATACCAAAAAAGTCCAACATAAAAAATGCAGCACATGTTTTAGAAAGTGCCGCTGTAAAGCGATCATCCGGCGCCATAGCACCGGCGGCGGTGGGGTCACCTTTCCAAGACCAGGGCGAATGGCGTCGATGACCAATGAGGATGATGAACAACAATAATAATTATCCTGCTCTTCTGTTATTATCGACCGACTCCCCAACAGCGCAACGTAATCAGGTGCAAAACGCCAAACGGAATATGAAGGTGGCGCGCAGAACACCTATAGAGCAGGGGCAGCAGCACCAGTTTTTGCAACACAGCACCGTCAACTGCATAACGAATCCACCCACAGCTATTATTGCGATTTTCATTTCCTGTTCATGTATGAGCAAATTCATTTGGAGTCACATTGTACAAGAGTGCCAGTTGCCTAGCTTTAGCCGTGTGTTTGTAATGGTTATCCTATTGGAAGATATAGGACTTTAACGTAATTTTCACGTTTTTTGGGGTTGTTTTCAACCTTACAAAATATTGAAATAATGTTGTACGAATGCAGCGTATTCTAGTGAAAAAGATGCACCTTAAACGAATAGTTTCTGGACACACTATAGAAGATTATCGTTTGTCAACCGGTTGTAAGCTACCATCCAAAAAGCTTGTGTAACCTCCGAAGATTACAAGCAAAAAAAAAACACATATTTTATCATATAATATTATCCGTCATTGCAATCGGTTTCTATCACGTCATTGATGAATTGTGTTTTTCCGCTTTTTGATTGCATTTCGGCTCTCTCCTTACCATTAGAGCTATATAAATAACCAATAGAGCATTTCGATTGACCAAACTTTCAAGGTTACCCGCCCCGCGTTGGTCTTTTTGTTTTTTTTTTTTGGGCTACCCACACAGTCGAATCAAATTGGGAAACGTACGCAATAACAGTTGTCCCAAAAGATCACCTTGAACGAAGCCTTACACTCACACGTGTATTAGAAAAAATATGGCGGTTTGCGTTGTTGAGGGAGCCATGTTTAATGGTCGAAAATAGTTAACACCACTTACGGGGCATGAGCGACTATAAGTCTCTAGGAGTACCCTAAACGAATGCCCTGTCACGCAATTTCCCTATTAGCTGTATCTTGTGATGAATTTATGTATATCTCAAGCTGCTTTTAGGTTTCACTAATAACATTATCCCAATTACGAGTTGTAAAGAGACTCATTAATCCAGACTTTGTGCGTCAAGACGAGCTGTCTAGCAGTGTTGTCGCCATAAGATTCTAAGTTCACCTTGTATTTTCCTTCCCCATTTCATTAAATTGACCAGAAACTGACCAAGTTGATTATTCTGAGCTTCATGCTTTCTTTGGAATTCACTATACATAAGAGAAATCGCTCGGAATCTGTTTTTTGGTTCAATTTATCGCAGCAACTTCGGAGGAAAAATTCATCATGTTCTAAATTCGTACCTAATTATCAAGAAAATAATTTCTGGAAGCTCAGCTCAGTTTCTCACATATATTTCTCAGTTCCGTTCCCACTCACCGTTAAATATTTGCCAAGCTTGCAATTACATTTACATTCGACGCTATGAAAAACAACTTCATTTCCTTTACAGAGAAAGAACGCGTTTTTCACAAAGCGAAAGAAATTATTATGAAGACATGAAACATCATAAATTGGCAGCAAAAAAGTACAATTCCACAGCATGGAAAGAGAATAAAAAAACATTATAAAGCGCGTCTCATTTCTCGTACAGATGAGAAAATGTTAATTGACCCCAAAATTATCCCACCGGCCGGAAAGGCCTCTCCTCGAAATTCGACAGACCAGTGTGCAGGTTTGGTTTGGGATTGAAACGATTTTTGTTGTTGTGCCATCTCTGCTCAAAGTGGTAGCCAGCTTTCTTTTCAATACGATTGTCTGTCCGACTGTCAAAAAGATAAGTAATAATGATGATGCTTACACATAAGTTATGCTGTTACCTTTCCATCATTACCCGTTTTGCTGTCGGTTGCAATACCTTGGTCCAAACGCACGCTTCACGATCACAGATAACACACACGTTTGCTCAGACGGTTACTAAATAAGTATTAAACTAATTCAATGTACGGGTCAGATATTGTTAAAACAAAAACCTTCCACATGTCACACTATCAGTGAGTCATAATGTAAATTTTCCCCGAAAATGACGCACTACCCGCGAGGCCAAAAAATCGGACAGAAGCATGAAAAGCAAACAGCACTGACTGCCACCTTGCAACCGATCTCCATCATGATAACGATCGTCAGTGGTGTCTTCTTCGGTCAGCATCAAAACCACAACCAACCTTCCGGTCATTCACCTAACGTATACATTATACAGCTGTTGTGTGTTTATTTTTCGTATGTGAGGTTCACTTTTCACGCTTTTCTCAATGGATGAATGCGCGTTGGGGAAATGCTTTAACCTTCGGCTACCCGATTCCGCTGTTCACTGTGCGCACTACCTACATCTTTTTCTGTTTTCGGGTTATTGTGATGAGTCAAAGAAACCGTGAAGGAAAATCAAGCATCCCCCTAACAAAAAAAAAACATTGGCATTGCATCGACATAAAGTTACTCTACTGCTCCAGTAAACCCCAACTAAACCAACTCTCGTTGCGATTTAGTTCCAGGTCGAAGCATCTGGGGTGGAAAATGGGGCTACTGAACGTTGTTTTCTTGTTTTTGCACCCTTCAACGTAATAGTTGAATCGTTAGATGGAGACGAACAACAAGGTTTTACAATTAAAATGTTATCTTAATATTGCAATCGATTTCCAACTATTTCTGTCAGAATACAATCTCATCACTTCCATCTACTAGCGATGCGTTTGCATTGCTTCTGCTGGGCGTTTAGTTGTTTGCTTCACCTTTCTGCTTCGACAGTTGGCAGAAGCGACGATGGTTTAACCATGAAATACCCACCACATCACACATCATCATCATTACCTAACCAGGCGAGATTAAATCTTTAGCGATCACTGATGATCGCGCCGGCCGCATACCAGCCACGCGCGATTGATCGCTTTTTCAACTTCACAGTTAATTTCTCCAACATATTGCACAATTAGATGGCTGATTGTGCGTGCAGAAGTGACGGACAGAACAAATGGAAAAGCAAACATATTTTTCGTGTTTAAATTTTGCAGATCGTCTTTTGTTTTGTTGTTTGTTATAGATTCGTCCAAATGTAGCGCAAGCACCTAATGGACCTGCGCTAATTATTAGTCATATTGAATCGAACCTTTTTTTAAACGATTACGTGACAGTGACGATTTTCACGCGTTCATTGGCGCATGGCTATCTCACCTTTGGGCTGGCATTTTCCTTCACACTAAATGCCCATTAATTTATGACTATCGGTAGTCGTTTCGAATAGTGTCTAATCGCCTGGTTATGTTTTGAAGGAATTTAATCACTTCCTTTACTGATTCCTTCCACATGACGCACTTTGAATCGTAAGCCGAGTTACATGCCACAAAAAATCATCCCCTAATACACATCAAATATAGCTAGGACATAGCCACCTGGTGGATCTCGTGTTGATTCCTAGAAATTCGACTGTTTCACTAAATAAGAAACTAAATCAATTATTTATATGGCGTTGTCTCTGAAAGTGAAGCTAGTCTTTGAGAGTCTTTTGCTTTATTGAATCAACAACTGACTATTGACTGGGATTGACTGGGTAGTCAATCCTATGTACTGAATACCAGTGGCGGATCAACCTAGGTGCGGAGGGAGCGGCCGCTCGGGGCCTCGTCGGTTAGGGGGCCTCGCCGGTTGGGGGGCCTCGCCGAAGAGTTAATTCCCGTTGGCGCCCCTCCCCCCCCGCTCACGACGTTTCTTACAAGCATTTTGTAAGGGGCCTCCTGATTTCCTCAGGTACCGGGACACTTTTCATGAGGGCCTCGTTTCTGCACAAGGGGCCCTTTTACTACACAAAAAATTCATCAGCTATCTACTATTTCTCTAGTAACTGACTATTGACTGGGATTGAATGGGATCCTATGTACTCAATATGGGATGGTCCTGTCGTATGAAGACCGGCGAAAAATTATACCAAATTTATACTTGTGACAGATCAAGTTCCAGGTGTTCTCCACCACACTTTTGCGTACAGAGACGATGTACCACGTCTGGGGTAGACGTTATTTTAATTTTTTGGCAATGTCTCGTGACATCCGTGTCCATTCGGCAATACTATTCTTGCGAACGAATTGCTTAAAATATTGGAACTTGATAAAACAATTTAATACTATTCTTGCGAACGAATTGCTTTACATATTGGAACTTGATAAAACAATTTATCTATTTTGACACTCATAGTTTTGCTGACTGTGTATCTTGTAATATCACACTGATATGGATATGGATTCTTAATTATTAATTATTTGCGACATAACTATATTGAGCGCAAGGAGAAATTCTCCATTTTTAGGGTGGCTGGTTGTTCGTTATCGCAACGAAAAGTTAAAGCAAATTTCGATTCCAATTGGACAACGTGAATACTTAGCAGGCCAAGAAGATAAAGCATTGGACACTGCAATTTGTATAACCGTCTTAAACATTGTTTTTGGGAATCTGATCGAAAGAATCTGAGAGATCCGATATAAGATTACAATTTATATTTCAGTTTTATATATTTTTCTTTTAATTAATATTTTACAAGTTATTCCTTGCTTGGTTAATGATTCAATGAACCTAGAAATGTGAAATTATGGCCTTTTGAGATTGCCATTAAAACAGAAAAAGAAAAATTCAATTAAAAGTTAGTATCCTTTTAAGTATTGTATGTGCACTGAAAAGGTATGACAACCAATTATGGCATGCTGCAGTAAGTAACTGGCATCCTATAAAACAGTCATACCCATGTCTATTTAGATGTTTTACCTGATGATTCCATTTATTAAGTAGATCATCTCAAAAAGCAAAGCTCAACGCCAGCAAACGTGAAACAATTTTGTGCCGGTTTGATTAGTCCATTGCGCCCGGCTTTTGCTTTGGCCACTGTAAGGCAATTATTTTTTCGCACTGTTCCTCTCCTTCACAAGCGATGTAAGCGAAAGGTATAATAACTCGTTACACATATATTTGCAACTGCAGTGCAATCGCAAGATAATGCACAAACCAATTTTCTTACCAGCCAGTGAACCAATTCCGACCCCCTGCAAACAACCAGCACCAGCACCGGCTGCTAAAAGTGATTTGTAGCAAACAAACAATTGAGGTGTTACATAAATTAAATGATTTTTCAGTCATCAACCCTGCCTCCGATCAGCTCCAGAAGTTGGTGGAGTTGTCGTTGGGAAATGCAAAAAGAGGTGGTACAGATTCAGAGGGACCGATCCTGCTGCGACTGTGATGGTGCGGCTCCACAAATGCAACGGTTTTCGCCGTCGCTGCGGAAATGCTTACATTGTGCAATTTATGTAACAAGAAAATTCATAACTAAACAAGAGGAGAGCTGCACCTGTTCTGCGGACCGTTGGCAGGTTGCCAAAAATTATAGCTTCCCACAGAGTGACCCATGCCGTGAGCCGTTGCGGCAGTTGTATATTTCTGTCAAGCAATCGAAAACGACTTGACGACTTGAGTTTGCTGATGTCTGATGTTTTGTTTTGTTTTGCATTAAAAAGAATGAACATAATCTAGAAGCTACAGTATTGGACAAAAAACATGTGCAACTCAATTCGAGCAATCATAAAATACATTAGTAAAACTCAATTTTTCAAAATCCAAATGGAGCATGTTTCTGAAGTTGACGGTTCAGAAGTCTAGATGTTTCTTCTTCTTCTTCTCTTCCTTGGCACTACAACCTCGTGTGGTCTTGACCTGCCAGTCATTAATATTGCTTAATATTCATAATTGCATTAATATTCATATATTGCTAGCTTTCTGTGACTAAGTTTTACCCGTAGCTGGATAGTCAGCCCTGCGTACGGGGAGGCGGTCCGCCGAGATTCGAACCCCAGTCCTGCCGTGTGAAGACCGGCGCCGCTATCGTATACAACACCGGGCCGCCCCAGGATCATGTCTAGATTTTTGGTACATGATAATTGAAGCTGTCAACTGTCAACTGACAGTTCAGCGGTAGTGTTTGGCTGACAAGAGCCATTTTGAACTGGTCAAAATAAGTGTAACTTCTTTCTTTCTTGGATTTATTCCTCTGGTTTTTATAAAAAAAGGTGGAAAAGCTTTCGTTTGCTGACAAAAGTGTTCTTATTAGCGTTATTGTACCATACTGCATGATAAACTTTGAAAAAGGTTATTACTCATGTTTTCTTCATACAAATGATTTGAGACGAATATCAGGTAAAAAAATGATGCGTTCCAAGGCTATGTTCAAAATTTTGTTTAACCGCTAAGATTTCTGTGGACAATAAAAGTGGAAGACCACGGTCCACTACGTGAAGAGAGGACGCTATGATTGTCAGCTGCATTAAGAAGGATCCTTCCAAATCTTCCTTCAAGTTGCAAACGTATTTACAGTTCTCTGTATCGGACCGGACAATCAGACGATGTGCCGTTGAAGCCGACTTATTCCCTCGACGCTCTGTGAAGAAACCTCTGATTCTGATCTTTTCAGTAATTCAGTTAAGTTCAATACCTACGGAAGCTAGGTATTTGCTGTGTACCTCGACCGAGTGGAAAACGCTTAGATTCACGCTACTGCCATGGCGATGGTGAAGCTTGGCGTAGGCAATGTGATGGTCTGGAGGTGTTTTAACAATAAAATCCTGAAAGATGTTATGATGTCTTATGCTGAAAAGAACTTGCCATTAAAATGGATATTCTTGTTGGAATAACGACCCCAAGCACACCGCCAAAGTGGTCAAACAGTGATTTAAGGATAACCAAGTAATGGTGATGGACTGTCCGCCACAATCTCCGGAAATGAACCCTATCGAGAACCTATGGGAGATCGTGAAACAGCGAATTGATCGTAAAGATGTTCGAAAAAAGGATCAGAAATCAGGATCCAAAAACAACCAAAGGCTTGGGCAACAATTCCACAAAACATCTGAACGCTGAACGAGTCTATGCCTCGCAAATGCAAAGCCGTAATTGAAAATAAAAGACTCGCTGCGAAACATTGAAAGCCAAATTAATGTTGGTAAACAAAACGCAAAGTTGCACATGTTTTGTCCAAGAGGAAAACATTTACTTTTATTGTTTCAGTTTTTCACACATTGATATGCAAAAATAATGAATGATTTTATTGTAATAGCTATTTAAAGTACTGTTTGTACAAACTATAAAGCATTTTTGACTGAACTAACTTTTGATAGAAGGTTTTTATATAGATTTATGATTGGAATTGACTGGTTGCAAATGTTTTGTCCAATACTGTATGTTGTTTACAGTCTGTTTGTGATATAAATGTTTTTTTTCCATGGCATCGCTTAAATCTTTGACTTTCCTTCCAAAAGATACTCATACTGATGGACACTATTCTCAGATGCTACAGATAAAGAGATACAGATATTCATACTTTCTCTCGTTACGGAAGAAGAATGATTTTGAAACTCTGTTTTAAATTTTACTCACACGTACGGTTACATCTCCACGAAATACTATTCAGCCAGTAGCTCCGGTGAAGGCTTCCTCCCATCAACAAAAATTAATTGGATGCTAAATATTAATGACCATCCCCTCCCCATTGCATGGCGCTTCGCTCAAAACCAACGATACATTACATCATGTGGTCATTACGCTTCCGCTTTAACTTTTAACTTTATCTCCGATTACTGGGAGATGACCCACCCAAAGGCCCCCAGAGACCGGGTCAGTGCGCAAAGTAATGAGCTATATTTCCCTCACCGATGCACGAACGATCGGAGTCGGTCAATGTCTAGATTGCCGGATAGAACGCAAACTACCAGCAATTAAGATCGTTCGACTTTTAGGGGCAAACCTTCCAAGGGTCGCTCCAACAAACGCGGAATCGTAGCAGTTTACAATGCCTTTCAACACCACCAAAGTCCCGCATCAAAATAGCGGACTTTTCACCGGAACATGGCACGATTTTCACACCGCATTTGTTCGCCTCACCTCGGCCTGCCCGCGTTGTGACCGTGTACAGTTCCAGCAAATTGGAGGAAAATTCTCTTCACGCTACGATTTGCGGGGTGCTTTCGAAATGAGGTCGTCGATTTTTTTCCACTCTCCTTCGCTCTATCTCTATCTTACTCGAAGCAATGTTAGTATGTTTTGTTTAGTAGGCCGGCACCATGATGATGGTGGTAGCCTATTCGTGGCCTCACACATGCTTCTGGTGGGGTTTTTTTCGGGGCCATCGTTTTTGCGCGCGCATTTTTCTCGAAAATTTAAGCCACTGCAGCCTTCAGCTCACCTTTGCCGAAGGTCTCGAATGTTGTACGTTGCAGCTCTTTGATGCGCAAAGCACTTACCATTCCACAGCAGACACACACACACAAAGAGCAACATCAAAAATCAACTCAACGTTCAATGGAAATCGAAGCTTTCCAGAAGCTTTTCGTGCAGCTGATTGCGTCGCCGCTGTGGGATTGATTTTTTTTATTGAAAATTGTCACGAGAAACTTAAAAGAGGGCGAGCACAGGTTCACCTCACATGGGGGTGATTTCGATCAAGCATTCGTAACGTATGATTTGCACGCGTTAAACACTGATTAGAAATGCTTTCTAATTAGGTGCCGGTCGTAGTATAATCATTGAGTGAGAAAATTCGATTATCTTTTAGCAAAATGTTGCCAAAACTTTTCTTTGCAACGGAACGAATTAGATAACCGAAGTTTGTTGAAAAGAGGTTTTGATTTAATGTGTATACCTTCGGAAAGTTATTGTTTCTTTACATTTTTGAATAAGTTTACCAGGGAATTTGAGCTGCACTAGCAACGATCAAACTATTTATTGACTTTGGACATGATTTTTTTCCCAATTTTAAGACATCTTCCAAGTCGAATTAGCATTTTAAGGGCAATTTCGGTAATTGCTGATTCACCATTGTGTTTAAAATGTTCCAACTTAGTATAAAGTTTGAAGCAAGTAAATGGCAGATTACTCTTGAGCAATATTTAGAATCCATTGTAAGCCTAATAGAAGGAATCATTCTTTTAATGTGAGGACAGAATAGTAGCTACTACTCGACAAATAAGATCCCCTTTTATACCATGTTCCTTTGAGTAAGAAGGAGAAAAAGAAGAAAAACAATAACAAGAATTTGAAGAAGCAAGTAATTCTTCAAGGCTTTTTGCATATTCTTTAAATAACTGAAGAAAAGAAGTGACCAAGCAACCAAACAAAGACGAACGATACAAACATCAAGCTACAATCCCTGCAGCTGCAATCCCTGACGAACCGTCCAGCAAACGAAACAACAAAGAGGCAAACAGTATATAACAGGTTCAAATATTACGCAAGTGATTCTATTTATAGAGCAGTTCTGGTAGATACATGATAGTAAAAAAACGCTTTGCGCATTACATAAACCTCTGCAAGCAGTCTTGTGAAACTGCCTGCAAGTTTTAAATGCATTTAAGTTGGGTAGAATCACAAAAACAAAACAAAAGCTCACGTGTGATGTAGTATAACGTAACAAAAAGCTCAAGCTGTATTTAATGAGGGGGAAAAAACTCCTCCAAAACCTTTAATTAAGTACAACGACAGTACTGTTTCGTCCCACGTATGATACGTCTAGAAATGCAAAATAAACTTTACGACAACACCTACCTTTTCTGTTTTAATATCACCTCTTTTGTGCACGTACACTTCTTTTAGGCTACGCGCGTGGTGTTCACAAATCAACAAAAAAGAAAACCTTTTTATCACAACCGTCCACCAGCTGACATTGGTGCCGGCCAGAAGAGGACCGTTTTCCACATTAAAACACACACTGCAATGGAAGCAGCTTCCGGCAACACTGGCAAGACCGATGCCATGGCAACCGTTTCCATGGTTGCTGGTGGCGGTGATTATTTCTCCAAGAAAAAGTGTGCCATTCGGACTTTGGAAGAACTCTGATTCGCGGAAGAACTTTTTTGTTGAAACCTTTGTGTATTACGCAACTCTTCCTTCCTTCCGGATAATTTTTGCACAAAACCAACACACACACAAGCACAATGTTTTACACACACACAGCACTACCTCCTGCAGCAGTTAGGGAAAGCTCTAGTCTCTAGTCTAGTGTGGTAGAGAGCCCACATACGGAGCTAGTCAACGACAGCCAACGAACGCACAACATCGACTACGATGGTGAACTTGGCAATAACAACCAGCGCCTACTACACTCCCTGTTTGTATTTCTCTCTCCGTAGCGTGTGTTCCAACTCTTCGTTCGTTCTCTCGTTCTCTTTCTCATTCACTGCTCCATGTGCCCCGGTGGGAGCCCTTTTTCCTGCCACACTTCAGCACACCAAAACTGTTCCTGAATTTTCGAATCGATTTTCCCGAGGTACCCAAATAGCATTAGCAGTACCACCAGGGCCAGCCACCGTTGCTGGAGCCACCGAGCACCGAAAAACAACTGACCGCAGCGACCGAAACGAACCGAATGAGCCTGCCAGCCCACCCTAGGAGGGAGGATTGCTTCAAGATGGAGAACCCGCACTGGTGTGTGTGTTTATTTGTAACGAAAAAACGCGGCGTGTAATCGCCGCGTTCCGCTCCTTCATTTTCTACCCCCCACGGCTCTTCCCTGAAGCCTTACATCTCTCGCGTGTAGTAAATATGTTTTTGCCGAAAAGTCCACATGTTGTTGACCTATGCTATGTGTGCTGTGCGGTGGCTTCGTTTCCATTCCACGGCACGCAAACGCACACAGCCGAACAGGCCCGCCTGGGATAAAGGTAGTAGAGCGTACCCACACAGCTGATAGATATGGCGCGCTAGTTGCAGTTACGATTCTCTCCCTCTAGTTACCGGGTGTATGGAAAGAAAGATCCCCCAGAATGGAAGCAATCGGCGTGAGGCGGACAGAGAGTAAGGAAAGATGAGAAAAATGAAACAGCCCCACCACAGTTTCTGAGTTATGCTGTGTTCTACGTTGTAACTGACAAGGTTTGAATCGATCCAACGAAAAATCTGGTTGCTTTTGGGAATACATCATGGACATCTACCTTTCATTTTATGCAATTTGTCATGAGAAATCCTTTAAAATGCAATACAAATGCCCTTTAATAAACTTGAATTACGAGTCAGACTCTTTCGGTTTGGGGGACACTTTGTGGCTTTGTGGCGATCTTACACGTGACGGTACGAATGCCGAATGCGACCGAAAAGTCCTTGAACACAATATGCCACACGAAGGAAACCAAGATGAACTTGCTAATCGGACGTACACGTTGCGATAGAATAATCCATTTTGTACGCTTTCTCAAGTCGCTGATCTGTTGACTGGGGCCGTGCTTTAATAGGAATCATTTTCGAATGGGTTTGAGAGAAACTCAGAACGCTTAAAGCAAGATTTAAAACATAAATATTGCTACGATTAAATTTACAAAGAAGAAGGTAATCGTTTCTCGACAAGTTGTTTGAAACATTATTCAAAAATACGAAATTTGTTTGAAACTATTTGTATTTTACACAAAATTTCATGACTATAAAATTAATTATATTTTATTCTTTGAGTGTTAGAAACACTGGAGGTTAAACATACAGATCGTGTTGCACGAACAAAGACACATAACATTAGCTTGAATCTTTTAAAGTGACAAATGCAGTTTAAAACGTAAATGTCACTGTTGAATATAGTTCTGAAAAAAAAACTACTTCTACCTCTTAACGTCCTTCGGGCATGCAATTACATAAATTACATTACACAAAGCCTTGAAATAATGATCTCAATCACAATGAAAACCCCCCAATTTGTCTTCCATAATGGTCTCCAAACACATTAATGGTCCATTAATTTAAGACGCTTTGTCTCTAAGCGCACACTACCGAAGCATTAGCGTTGATGATCAACTTCAACATCGTATGTTGATCGCCATCACATCGCAAAAAAAATGCATAACTGTTACTGTACATGCAATGCAAGGGTGCATTTTCATCATTCCATAAAATCACACCCCAAAACAAACAATGCAATGCAATATGGACCGATCGACCGTTGTTTCAACCGATGAAAGTACACACGAAACTCAGTTATAAAGCGAAGTGTGGCCCACAGAGTTGGAGTTGTTGTTTCAATGTCAAGTTAGCCCCAGTTAATACCCCACACCGGATATTGGGTACAAAACACACGTGCTCGCTGTCATCGGTACAAAAGTGTGATGAAGAATAGAAACGAAACGGATCGTTAAACATTTGTCATTGAGCAGAATGCATTTAAATTGGTCGCATTTGTGGCGAACAATCACTGTTTGTTTGAAACAACATCACACGTTTAGCACAACCTGTCCTCTTTTCGTTTAATCTGTTGTCACCTTCCAGAGGTATTTAAAATATCACGTTCGGTATGCTGTTGTCGTAATGTTCTTTTTGCAAATTTGGATTACCAACAGCGAGAAATGTACGGAAAGCGCTCTTTTGAAGTATGTTTAAAAATAAATAATTCCTATAGTTTGTTGCCCAAAGCACAGATCTCTCACGTGACACCGGGAGTTAAAGCGGTGTGATAAATCATGCGCAAAATTTATGACATTACTTTGCGAATGTTGATGAATCTGACTGCACTGCATCGAAAGTCTATGTGAACCACTTTCCCTTTTTTGCATTCGTTAACTACGTAACCACATAGCGACGATCCGGCCCCAAAACTCTAGCCACATATTTTACGGTGATAGATTGGGATGGTCAGTCGTACGCGGATGTAAATTTACAAACTGCTTCGCACGAAACCACTATCCCGCTATCATTCGAGTTGATTTCAATAGTTCTCTCTCTCTGTTTTTTTGTGCAAAATTTGCCAACCTGCCTATCCAGGTATGTCGAACACACTTCACTTGAGGGCCTCTTTCGTATTCATTAAATCCTAGTTTAATATCTTGCTTAACACCGATCCAACTAATTGTAGAACTTCTAAACAATGAAGACAACTCGGAATCAGCAACGTATCACAAGATCGAAAGGAGCGCGATGTAATGGGTCATTTTTTTCCAATTAGAAGACAGTGACGGGAGTGAGCATCGACAAAGGGCCTCTTCTTCCAAGGAAACTCAAAGAGGCCTCGTCTATTGGGGTTTATCCTATTCGCTCGATTGTTCTTGATCGTGGGTTTTACACTGATAGGATCCGCAATACCAGTTTTACTAGATGGGTTCAGATATACATAGACATTATCCCATCCTTACGACATGGGCCTTTTAACGTCGTGATCCGTCACAAGTAGGAGACCAACAATGAGCAATAGCTGTGTCCAAACCTCTTCCAAGTGTGTTATAATTTGTAATTTTTTATCATTAAATTCAACGGGCCACACAAGGCCCCCTTGAACCCAGTACATATAAAACGCTTAATGGTTAGTAGGACGGACGGTTCAAATACAATTCAAAAGAGATCAGGGTTCGGCGATCTTCTACGTCGAGCAGCGACCTCGTTCGGAGCAACCTCGGTTAGACGTATGTGTTGAGATCAGAGAGTAGCGTTGAGGAGTGTTGATCCGGCTGTCCTAAAGTCCCGTAACAAATAGTCTCTGGGCGTTGCAGTTACGTTGGTTCAGCAACTCGATGCCCTTAGAAGGGTACTGAAAGCGCCGTACCCAGTATTTGGTACGTCATACGGAGAGCGATAAAGTACACTCTAGAAGGAGCCCAGATCACCCTAGCATATTGTAGTGTGGAATTCACTAAACTACAATAACGAGATCGGACGCACAACGGATTGGTTACATCGCTGCGGTCCCGGCGAAGTTTCCCATATGCAGATCAAATGCTATTTGGGTGTCGTAACTATTCCTCAGATAGCACACAACAGATTCAAGAAGTAATCAAAAGAAATAACTGCTTTTTCTTTCCAGTTTGTGTTCGTACTAATTCAACTCGCAGATCACAAGCTAAGGTTATCAAAAGTCGCAAGTTTGCCATACCTGACCTAATCCATCAGGGTAAATCTCAGTTCTTCCGTACCTCCTTCCAGTTTTCCAAGCCAGCCCCAACCAGAACGGGGGAAAGTGTTGGTTTTTTGCCACTCGCGCACACGGTAATTTGTTGTCGCCAATGCGATGTTGCTGTAATGCGCGGTGGTTCCAGCGGTCAGCTTTGGCCGGGTACATAGGTTAACTGCTTTTAAATTATACCAACCCATTTCCATTTGCTTCCGACGTGCACGGAAAGTGAGAATTTCGACCATGAGCAATGTGAGCCGGCCATGATGGTACGTGATTAAATGTCTCTTCGTTTCCTTTCGCTACCCTCACGCATACAATACAACGAGGGTTACCGGTGGAAGTTGTTGTATTTATACACTGCAACGTAGTACTGTGTGGTGTTGGGAACATCCGGGAACAATTAGCCCAGCCAGCTGAAGTAAGCAGACACGTCTCGCGCGGATTCTCATTACGCAAAGACGTTTTTGGGCTCCATTTTCGGAAATGATACATCTGATGACTTCATTCAGGAAGGCATTGGCCTGGCAGGATTTGATTAATTAATCATTTTACTGCGTCCAGAAACGATCCACTTGTGCATACGAATCAAAGTTAGGAACGAAGGTTTGGAAATAAAGTTAATCGCTATCGATTATTTGATTTAACGATCCTGTGTCCTAGCGATTAACCCAACTTTCTATCGCCTTTTTTATCATATCAAGTATGTTGCATACAGACAAAATATGACAGCGTTATCAATTGATTTGGAGCAACTATGATCTAAACAGTCGAGGAAATGCTATTGAAGATTTATAGTACCCTGAGCGAAGGCAACTCCTGAATTCCGTTTGGAGCAGCTCAGAGTTTTGCAACATCTTCTCACTTCTAAAGAAAGCTTAACACATCTAATAAGGGACAGATTCTGGTTAAAGAGCATCCTTCAAAACCGGTAAATAATGAGCTTGACATGTGGACATGGACATGTGCTGGACTGTTATCCGAGATGCATCAGAAATCAACCTGGTGAAACAAGCTTTTTGTCTAGAAGAAGTCCTCTGCAAAGGACACAAATCCATATTTGTGGGCAAAAAATACTACAGGACTTTATTTGATCATTATGCATACTTAGACAGAGTACCAACTGATCGTCAAAGTCTAGAAAAGCTGAAAAATGCGAACTCCAGCTAACTCCAGCCGCCCGCTGGAAGGGCTGACAATTGAAGAACGCTTATGGGATGTAGAAATTGACCAACATTGATTGTTGGTCATTAGAAAACATGATAGACGGCACTTTTAATCAAATTATCATCCTAATATCTTCTTCCTTGATACTACAACTACCGGCTTCCTTGATTTAAAGTATTCTGTCCTGCCATCCAATGTTAGCCCTGATAAACGTTTGAACTATAAGCCGTTTTACTTATTCAATTACTAATTTGTTTTCCCTCAGCTGCTGTACGCAAAACATGTAATTGCTCTTCTATTCCTCCTTCAAACGTTCAACAGCGACCATCAGCGGAACAATTTTAAAGTTGCACCGAAAACGAAAACAAAAGCCCAAGATTTGCCGACACAACATCAATCACGGCGGTTGTTGGGTGATCGTGATTGTGCGAACACGGTTCGTAATAGTAGGTGGTAGCAGCCGCAGCTAAACGATTACGACTTACGTTGTAACGACACGTTTATAGGTCACGAGAAAAATAATTAAATCAAAACCAATCAGCCGTAAACGCTTGGGAGAGAAGTGAAGAGTGTTGTGGAGTTATATGGAGAGTTTTTTTGGCTATTTTTCCTTCGTTTCTTCTACACCAAACCAAACACATAGGTGATGTGTGTGACTTTGAGCCGAAACTAATGTGCCATAATGTACATTACATGATCAATCTGTTAGGATGGATTTATTACACATTTTCTTACCTGAGAGGTATGGTGGTTTAGTTAACTAACTGGCAGAGATAATCGAACACAGAAAATCCAAATTTTCACTAAGTAATATCTAACTTTGTCCCAATAAACATTCAAATTAAAATACTTTTTCAAGGTTCAACTTGATGCAGGACACAATGTCACTCTTGCTACGTCACTAAAGCGCCTTCTTATCTTATCACTAATCGATTTACATTAAATTGTGGTGCTATCTTTTGCACCCTTTCTACATCGCCACGGGGCGCACGATACTATCGATCAACAAATACACATTTCCGTAAATGCACTGAGAAAAGGTCCCCGACATTTTAATTATGGTACTTTGCTACACTCTATTCAAAATTGCTCCGAAAAGCGCAATTTTCACAGTCACCGGCAAATTGCGTTCTAGCGATATTCTAAATAAGCCACGTTTTCAGATCCGCACTGTACACTACTGTGTCATTAGACAATTTGTAACCACTACTAAGGAATCCTTCCGTAGGCTTCAGTTTGTACAGATGCTATCCGTTTAACAAACAACACTCGAGTATGTCCCACAATGCTTGCAGTTCTCGTGGAGGAAGTTTGGCTAATGTGCTGTGCGGCGATGTTGTCGGTTTCGACGATAGCAAATTTGTATGCCGGTGATTGTCGTCTATGGCGCACTATAGGACGAACGAACGTTACATATTTTTGAGCTACCTCATTGAGGCGTCCTTGCTATTTGATAAATAATCTGTTATATTTGCAGTCTTTCCAGCATGGTAAATTTTGGTGTGTAATCTTTTTAAAGTCGTTTATTTAATTTATGTTGACCTATATGTTAATGTAACAATATGACCAGCGCATTCTTGTTGTATTAACAACTCAGACGTAACATCTTAAAACATCCCAGAACACATTATTCGAATCATTTCCACAATTTATTAATTAACTTAATCAGATCAGCTACAGAAAAGAGATGCTTTTGAAGACGTCTATAAAAAAAAACTAAGACAAACTTCAATTAACTCGTATTGTTACTGACGCATTACATTTAAATGTACACCAATTGTTACTAAATTTACACCAATTGTCCTACTGTGCGTAAGCACTCATGAAACGCACACAAAACCAGCAGCAAGTACGTAGTCATACAATACACACCTGTTCTGCCTGCGATGATAAGCGAGCAGTACGTACCAACAGTACGATTCTTTACAACAGCTACTTTACCTGTATATGCGACGTAAAATGCATTGGTGCTTGTATCATTTGTTACCGCAAAGAGCACCAGTAAAGGTAGTAATATTGTGTACGTGGATATATCGATGGTTTAAATAATCTACATAAAAACTAGCAGAATGCATTCGAAAGCAAATTGTTCTCATTGTTTCAAGGTCTCCACCGATTCCGTAACATAAACCATTCCGTTCCGTACTATTGGTAGAGATTTTGCAGACCAAGAAACAATTGTGACCTACTGCCCGAGAACACATTTCACCATAATGAAGATGGCAAGCGCTTTGGGCTGTAATTTTAAAACCTTCACCACGCCAAACCGTTGCAAATGATCATTGATTGCTTAACGGTATGGGATGGATGAGTACCACAGCTGCATCGTTGCTAACAACTGGTAGGAATAAAAATGCATTTTGCTCTTTGTCGCATACTTTCTAGCCGAGTCTGGCTGCTGTTTGCAAAATCCATTCTTTGTGTAATAATACACTGCATTTTATCCATGCTGGATTAGGGGATATTACAAGAATAATAAAACATTCATCCAATTTATTCGGCATGGCGTCAGACAACGATGCGAATCTGGCTTTATCAAAAGTTCAAAAATTTATGGCAATAAAGAAAAGATTTGGAATTTTCCAGATAATAGATAAAAAAGCTACTTTTTTACAGATTATAAAGCACAGAACAAGAATAAAAAATATTTTCGCTATGCCCTGAGGTTCTTCACCACAGACATATGAATGTAATAACAACTTCAATTAATCTTACAAGAAAGCGTTCAAGTAATGCTTTTAAATTGTTTAATGTGATTGAATAACGTGAAATTATATTAGATGCCTTATCAATAGTAATAACATAATAATGAATCGATCATATCGATTCACAGGAGCCCCACACCGGTAGCAAACCGGTAGCCCCAAAAACCAACCGTTAACGTAGCTTATCAACTTCAGTTATCTGTTGTTCGGTATCAACCAACAAGCTCCGATTAAGGGACACAGCAAAATGAGCAACTCTACACGACACGAAATTTGATACAAAACGTACAAAAGTGTTTTATTTTCACTCATCCCTGTCTTATTGAATGAAAGCTTCCTGAGCTACATGCTACAAAATAATCCTAACCTCTTCCTTTCCACATGCTCAAAACAAAAAGACGTTCAACAGTATGGTCCTACAGGAAGGTAACTGAACCTAATCGCTTTACTTTCAGGAGGGTTCCCTTTATCGTTTTGTAGACGGAAACGCATGGAAAAACTACCTTTAACACATGCTTTCATGGACGTATTTTTGCGATCGTACGTGATCGTTTCTACCTATCTAAAGCTCATCCCGACTCTCTTCGCTTTCCTCGTACTCGTACTCATCGTCGAGCGGTTGCTCCTTACAATATTTGGCCACCTGCGAACATAACCGAATGTCCGTATCCTTCACCACCTCCTCCTGGAACATCCGGATAATATCCTCATCGTAGTTCTCCACAATCTCCAAGCATAGGTGCTTCAGCGTTTTGTTCAGATCGCCCTCCTGCACAAAGTTTACGTTCGCCATGTGCGGATTCATGCCACCCTCGGTCATCATCTTCATCACCACCGCCCGGCCAGTCTTCTTGTAGCGCGCCTTTGCGTAATCATCCATCCGGTCGCATACCGTCTCCATCATCTCCGTGAGGTACATTTCCGATTTGGCGTACAGGATCTTTTTCTTCTTTTTCGATTCACCCGTCGTATCGAGCCGGTAATCGCCTACCTCGACCTTCTTGTTCGGATCGACCTTCGACGCAGCCAGCTCCATCTCCGCCATCGATGCTTTGCACACAAGACACTTGAGTTCCTTACTTTCGATCGGTCGTGCAATGTCGCCCATCTGGCCACTGGTTAGGGCTGGTGCTAGTGCGATCGTTAGCCCTACGGCTACGATCAGATAACGGTGCAGATCGGAATGCATGGTGGCTAACTACGTTTCACTTTTATACACACGCAAGAACACAAATTGCAGGATGAGGAGCCTCGTGTAACTTCAAGAACACGCTGAACCCAGCCAGTTAAGTATCGGTGCCGGATTTGTGAAGGAATGGTGCGTGATTCTTCCGTACGAAAGAACGTTCCGACTTATATCAACCGGTTTTGTTTCTTCCGCTATCGGTCCGTCATGAAAATAAACACGTTTCTCGTCTCTGATTGGTTGATTCTTTGACAACCGCAAGAGCCACACTTTGCATAACAGTTTTTGGCTGTGGACAGATTTATGGGAAATTTATCATACTATTTAAAAACTTTATGGAATTTTATTAGCATATTCTTCTAGTTATCTAAACTAGATGTAAACTTTAAAATTAACCATTCGAGAAAGATATGTCAAGAATTGCATTTTGTCATCCACGCTATGGAAAGCGAACTGATTAAACGATTACATTTAATTCAAATTTAATCGTTCTATTGGTTTAATAAATTAAACTTAATATGCGATGTATAAATGTAAAAAAGAACATTAACACACATCAACGAATCGAGCCTAATGTAAACTCTATTTAACATTATTTTTGATTAACTGCCAGCCTTCCAACTTCCTGCCTTCCATTCATGCGGGATTACATTCCTTAATAACTCTAATTTAATACCGAAATAATGTATTAAAATACTCAGCGTAATCTGCAATACCTGCAGCTAAAATAGCCAGCAACGCTTCCTCTCTATTTAACTAATGCAATCCATAACGAATGAAATAATTGTCTAAAATCCTCTCTCAACTCTTCCTATGAACTGCTTGGTGACGCTCGAGATGATGATTATCGTGGAACGCTTTCGAGCAAACCTCACACACAAAGTTCCGCTCACCGGCATGCCGTTTTTCATGCATCTTTTTGTTAGAAATATTATTAAACGTCCTATCGCAAAACCCACAACGGTACGGTTTCTCACCAGAATGCACACGCCGATGCTTATTCAAGTTACCCACATGGTTAAACCGTTTACAACAAATTTCACACTGAAACATCTTCTCATCGTTATGATATTTCTACAAAGAAGCAGTATAAACATAGCACTTAATATAATAGAAAGATTATAAGGCAAGCAAACTTACCAAATGAGACAGGAGGTGCGAGTGGTTGATGAATTTCTTGTCACACATTTCACACTGATACGGTTTTTCGCCCGTATGTTGCCGGATGTGGTAGGTTAGGTTGTTGCTTTGTGCGAAGGATTTATCACAGAACGTACATTTGTACTGCTTATCGGTTCGATGAATTTTCATATGATCCGACATCGATTTGACCTGCTTTCCGCAAACAGTGCATTCGGAAGGCTTTCTTAAGAAAGTCAATTTTTCCCGGCTCGTGCCTTTTGCTTCGACGGTAGCGCTTCTTTCTCGTCGATCATCACTTTCGTTGTCGGAAGTATCGTTTCTTAACGCATGCTTATCTTCGCATGAAGCTTCAGCGTCGCTACTATTATCCTCAGCTTGGATGTTAGCATTGCTATGCGCTAGATGCTCTGGTGTATCTGCCAACGGATCGATCATTTCATTCAACCTATCTCCCAATACACTACCGCCTTCACCAGTCTCGAGGTAATACTCTTTCATGTAAGGCTTAAAATGCTCATCATACTCATCGATACGACTTCGACAGTATTCGCATACGGGCGTGATAATGCCCTTGCGAGGTTGCACACGAACGTTAGTGCTTTTGTAGATTTTTTCCAGCATCTTGGTGTCCGTTTCGGGGCACAAGATTGAGCCCATCGTTTCGTAGCTTTCTTCGCATATTTTACATGCATTTGGCACCAACTCGAAGGCACTAAAATGGAAGGTAAAACAAACTCTAAATCACCACCTTAAAGTTACGCTAATCTAGTTCCGGTTCCTTTACCAGCAATCTGTTAGTAGAGACATTTTCACGCTTTGCGCACATATAAAATAAAATAAACTAAAACCGACCGAGCTACGAGCAACACGAAACCCGTTTCGCTGTTGTTTACATTCTCGAAAAGCGAGCGAAAACAAAAAGTGACACTCCAAACAGAGTTGCCAGCCAATTTTCGAGCAGATTGTGTTTTTGACAGCCGCACCGAAAGTGCACGAATTGATGTGTCAGGTTGAAGAATTGTTCTTTGGGCCGTATTTTTTCGAGCACAATCTCACGGCAAAACGGAAAGTCATTGTTGCTGGTGGCTTTTGTATGTGCGGGCAATTTTAGAAGCAATCTGCACTATTATTTAAACAAGTGAGCTCATTCGAAACGATTCGAAAACATTCCCCGCAATCGTGTGCTTCATAGTTTACGCGTAGAAACCAGCTCACCGCCAACAACTTCCGCAGCTTCCAGAACACGCTACAATGGATCGTTTGTTGCGACTCGGTGGTGGCATGCCCGGAATGAGCCAAGCGCCTCCACCGTCGGATGCACCGGTCGTGGACACAGCGGAACAAGTATACATCTCCTCGTTAGCTCTCTTGAAGATGCTGAAGCACGGTCGTGCAGGTGTTCCCATGGAAGTTATGGGTCTAATGCTGGGTATGTAGCATCATCTTCCCGCACTCTTTGATCACAAGTTCTGGATGCTATGACTCGTTTTCGTTTTCCCGTAGGCGAGTTTGTCGATGACTATACGGTGCAAGTGATTGATGTGTTTGCTATGCCACAGACCGGAACCGGCGTATCAGTTGAAGCGGTCGATCCCGTATTCCAGGCAAAGATGTTGGACATGTTAAAGCAAACCGGTCGCCCGGAAATGGTTGTAGGATGGTACCATTCGCATCCCGGGTTCGGTTGCTGGTTGTCGGGCGTCGATATTAACACGCAGCAATCGTTCGAAGCACTGTCCGAACGTGCCGTGGCTGTCGTTGTAGATCCTATTCAATCGGTAAAGGGAAAGGTTGTGATCGATGCGTTCCGGCTGATCAATCACAACACGCTCGTACTGTGCCAGGAACCGCGCCAGACCACGTCCAATTTGGGCCACTTGCAGAAACCATCGGTGCAGGCACTGATTCACGGATTGAATCGTAACTACTACTCCATCAGTATCAATTACCGCAAGAATGAGCTGGAACAAAAGATGCTCCTGAATCTGCACAAGAAATCGTGGATGGACGGTCTCACGTTGGCCAACTATGAAGAACACTGCAGCATCAACGAAAGCACCATTAGCGAGATGTTGGAACTAGCGAAGAACTACAATAAGGTAAGCGCAATCTCCGGGCCACAAAACGTTTTGCTCCTGCAAAGCACCAATCTTCTAACGAGCTTTTCTTTTACTTTTCCCTCGCAGGCTTTGGAAGACGAGGAAAAGATGACGCCCGAGCAGTTGGCCATCAAGAACGTGGGCAAACAGGACCCCAAGCGGCATTTGGAAGAGAAGGTTGATACACTCATGTCGAACAACATCGTGCAGTGTCTGGGCGCTATGTTGGATACGATTGTGTTTAAATAATGTTTTCTTTTTGTCCACGTATTGGAGCTCTCTGTGTTGTCAGCAGCTTCACTCATTCAGCTTAAGTTCCAGCCCTCACTGACATATTTGTGTAATTAAAAGAGAACACATTATTTCGGAAAAAAGCTTGTTGGCAACATTTATTTATGATGACTTGGGAAAGTATTGTTTAAATTTCATAAAATAATGTGCCGTGGAATGACTTCCGGACAGTGAATAAAAAAAATGAAGGTGTAAATACAGGAAAAAAAATCCTCTCCCCGACGGGGAATCGAACCCCGGTCTCCCGCGTGACAGGCGGGGATACTGACCACTATACTATCGAGGACATGTGACAAGGCCTCATTAAATCCTATTATAAATCTAGTCTCATTTTCATGACCCAGTAGAAAATATTATTCAATATAAATCTGCGTACGATACTTCTATCATCACTTTTCATGCATTTCAAGCAAAAATCATTCAATTTCTTTTAATTTACCGAAAAACACCACACCAAAATGGTGCAATATTCGCAGCAGAACATCCAGCGATGGCAACACAGCTGTCACTTTGACTCGGAAATGTCAAGTTTCTTGCATGCGTCCGGCTAAAATTAAATGTAACGACGCCCATCAACAAGAATAAACAATCGTTGGTCGGTGTGCTGTTGTTGGGTGTTGTGTGGTTGCTCTTTTTAGTGCCATTTAGCTTGATTCTACCGGTTTTTACAGTTTACACTCCAAAACGAACGCAACATGGAACCGATGACGCTCGGTAGCCCTAGCGGCAGTTCGCTTTCCGGCGTAACCGGAACGACCGGAACCGGTTACCTGCCGTCGTTTCTGATGGGGGATCCACCTACCACGCCGCGGCCGACTACGCTATCGCCGACTCGCGGTCATCGCTCATCGCTTGCCTACCCGCACGGTTTGATGGGGTCACCGTCGGACGGTCTGCGGTCCCCAACGATGCTGCACCAACAGCAACAGCAACAGCACCCCCATCATCAGCAACAGCAGCTGTCCTCCTCCTTCATGCATCCGCATACACCCCAAGGCCATGCCGTGCCACACTCTCAGCGGTATCTGCAAAACCCGCAACCACCACAAGCTGCCAACTTGACGAACCATTTCCGCAACGAGTCATTCGATGCAAATTCCAGCATCACCGGACCACCGACGCAAGGACTGTTCGATTCGTGGCGCAAGGAAAAGCAGCTTCTGCAAACACCGATCCGTGCCCAAACGGGGAATGGGGCCGAACAATCGGGCGCAGCCGCCGGCCCAAACCACCCGTTCAACGAATCGTTCCAGAACCAGAGTGGATTTAATCTTTCGCGCGTGATGTCCCCTATACCGCTTGCGACGGACTACAACAACAGGAATACGAGCTTTTCCCCGAACGCTACGTCTCCCGCTGGAGGTCAGCAGCAGCAGCAGCAGCAGCACACGCAGGTACAGCAGGCCGCCAAATCAGCCAACTGGATTACGGTGTTTGGCTTTCCGGCAAATGCGGCGTCCAAAATTCTGTCTCACTTTATCGGCATCGGCACGATCGTGGACAAGCAGGTACCGTCACCGCAGAACGGGAACTGGGTGCATTTGCAGTACAGCTCGCGGCTTGAGTGTGACCGGGCGCTTAATTACAACGGGCGCATCATAAGCCAGGGACTAATGATCGGTGTACAGTATTGCAACGATCCGACCATCGTGGGGAAAGAGAATGAGGGCATCGAGAATGACACCGGTACGCTATCGTCCTCGCCGCAGGACAAACCACTTTGGCGGGTGCGATCGCTCATGAACATGTCGTATTCGGCGATGCAGGACCCGCAGGCCGTCATTTCGGCACCACCGGTACAAAAGCGTGGCACCGGAATCGTTAACAAAGCGATGGACCTTTTCTTCGGGTGGTAGAATGAATGCACAATTTGACCAAAATAAGCTGGCTTGCGTGTGTAATGGGTAACATGGAAATTGTCTAACAGATATTTACTAATTTCCTTTAATAAAAGATTGTAAAGTGATCGAAATCATGGTAAAACGATGCACATGCAGTGGAGATGCGAAACACAAATAAATTAAATTAAAACCTAAATCAAATTGATTGGTAGACATTATTTTCATATAAAATTAGAAGCACAACTGGAGGAATTACATATTTTCCGGTTCCATGTTTCGGTAAACATTTAATGCGAAAGCATATCTCTACAGATGCGTTGGTCTTCTTTTCTTGGCCTAACGACCTCTTAGGTCGTGTCTGCCATTTTTGGCTTATTAGACTTATTGTTACCGCCTAGTTGGATAGTCAGTCCTCACTATGAGAGAATGAAACTTGAACCCCGGTCCTGCCGTGTGAAGACCGGCGCCGCTGTCGCAACTACGACCAGGCCGTCCAGATGCCTTGATAGAGACGGTAAAAAGACGAGATCTGTTGGAAGTTGAGGGAGATGCAACTTGGAAAGAAAGCCCCTTCGGCGTCCCATTAGACTGGGCGAACTCGGGGTCGATTAGGGAGTCCCGTGGTAAAAGTCAATTAAACGACGAATTGGTCTCTCGGTATGTGAGCTCCCTTTAGAAGACAAAACATCTGAAACGATAAATTCCCTGAGACGAAGAGATCTTTGGGATGTCTCTTTGAACGTTTGCTCCTTACACGGCCACTCGGTACTGGTTCAAAAGATGATCCAGGCGGTTGGCATTATTTACGCAGAGTGTTAATCTTGGCGATAATAAAGTACATTAGATGTCGCAGTTGTAGTACACATTTCTTCTCAAAATTAAGCCTAAAATTAGAGATCTTGGAGGTCGAAAAACCCGGGTTTGTTGGTACTATAAAACAATTCGATTTTGTTTTAAATAGCGTTTTTATGCAATGTAGAACCCAATTAAAAACTAAAATCATTGCTTCACTATAGCGGATCGTAGAGTCCACGGTGCACGCTTACCGTTGTAATCAACCTGTTATTATCGTCTTCCGCTACCGTTTGCTAGCGCGTGTATCGAATCTCGATGAAAGAGGTTTCCGGCAATCACCTACCACGCTCTGTCCTCACACCAACAGCAGCTCGTACAGGTAGCTAGCGCAATCGTTTAGCTTTCCAAAGTTTGGCAGCTCGCTGCTTATGTTGAACAGTATCTTGTCCGTGAGGGCACTGTTCGACTTTAGCGTCTCGGTGAGCGCCCCCATGCCAGAA
>KZ062465.1:0-57138 GCA_002091835.1 Anopheles maculatus | reverse complement strand
CATCATCGATCACCCTCCCTATAGTCCCGACGTGGCCCCAAGTGACTACCACATGTTCCCCGCCCTGAAAAAACATCTCGGAGGGAAGAAGTTTGAAAGTGATGCGGAGGTTCAGAAAGAGGTCAACACCTGGCTGCGCGAGGCGGACGGAGAGTGGTATTCTGCCGGCATAGACAAGTTCATCGTGCGGATGAGCAAGGCGTTGGAAAAAAAATGGCGATTATGTAGAAAAGTAGCCAAGACCTTGGCCTTTCCAACGGTGTATCGCTTTTTGTAAATAAATGTCATTTTCTATGAAAAAAAAATTGGAGACCTTACTTTATTGTCAGCCCTCGTATAATCGGAGATACTTCTCCGGTCTAAAAGAAAGAAATGGAACATTCGAGTCGGAGACACTTCTCCGGTCTTGGAAAGAAAGGAGATCGCTCGAGACAAGTCGGAGCTAATCTCCGGTCTAGGAAACGTTCCGGTTCGGAATAAAGCTCCGGTGTTGGAAGTCGCACCGGATTCCGACAACGACAACATCTGCTAAAGGTAAAATTAATTCAATGAAAGCAATGGCTAGTAGAGACCTCTCGAGGTTGTAGTACCAAGAATGAAAAGAAGGAGATGTACCATGATCTTGAGGAATGTCAGAAAAGACGAACCGTTTTGAAAAGATCAGGATGTGTCGCATTTCTTCGTGCAGCTACGAAAACTCAGAATAAGAACCAACCTTCATTTGTAGGCTCCAAATAGTTCGATAACTTTATCATATTTTGTCCGCATACATGATACCAAAGACGAGATAATTGGACAGATTGGGGCGGATCGTGCTGATAAAACAGAGGCCTAATGAGGCTTAAAAAACGAAAATCTAAAATTTTGTTGAAGGCACACAGGTAGAAGTTACGACTGATATGTTCAGCCCTTCGTTCTTCTAGCAACCAAGGCACTTTCCAAGAGACCATCGCCTAACAAAAACGCTAAAGAAAACAGAACCAAAAACCAATTTCTTACTTACTTCAGCTTAACGAGCACCTTCGACAGATCGGCATTTTCCAGTAAAATGTAGTGCCGGTGCGGGAAGTGTGTGTTGCTTTTCTTTACCTCGGTCGAACCAGTCGTGTAGCTCGATCCGCCCGTAAAAGGATCCAAGTTACCACTGGCACCATTTGCAGCTGCGGCTCCAGTGCCGCCCGCATTCCGTGCTACGGCCACGTTCGGTGTTTGCGTTGTATAGCTCGATGCACCGGTAAAGGGGTCGGTATTGGCTGCGGACGGTTGAAACTGGCCACCGGATGAACCGGGCACGTACCGTGAACCTCCCGTGAACGGATCATAGTAGCTATTCGCTGTCGCACTTGCTACCGGCGCACTGTCGGAGTTTTTAACGATAAAATTAGCCACCTGGTCGAGGTACGCTTGGGGCAGATTGTGCTTGTGGATGAACCGTTGCGCCACAAACCATGGATCTTCGCCCCGATTGTACGGCAGCTTCAGATTGGGCGCATCGTCCGAAAGGTTGACCGAAAACACGTAATCGTACTCGCGGCCCTCGTACAGCTGCTTCCCCGTATCACCATCGCTAGCGCCCATCACATCGCCGACACAATCCCACTTCCCGTTGGTCCACTGGTAGCACAGGATCTTCCCGTTCGGGTGGCGCACGATACGCGTCTGCCCATCGCGACCCTCGGACAGCAACGATTCCGGCCCCGGCAGATCGTTCACATTCATGCCGCCCAGCTGTTTGGCCGACTCCGCCTGACGTACCTCGACCGCCACCCGATACGCGGCCAACGTTTCTTCCGACGCTATACGCTCTTCGTTTGCGCTAAACACGCGCACGATCGCATCACTCGTACCGGCAACGAAATCACCGTTTTTCAGTCCCGCAACAGCCCACACGGATTGGGCAGGCATTTGTAGCGCATCGCCGAGCGCACCGTCCCGCAGATGCCACATGCGTACCGTGCTGTCCTCACCGCCCGTAACAAACACCTCATCGCCCCACGCATCCGAACGGCCAATGCTGTAAATGTAGTTACTGTGGCCGTGAAACTCTTTCACACACTCGTACGTATCGTTCCAGTACCGGATGGTGGCATCGTTCGAGCAGCTTAAAAAGCCACCCTTCGGCAACGGGCACAAACCCCGCACACAGTCCTTGTGACCCTTCAGCACCACCAGCTTTTCGCCCCGTTCGTTCCACACGACAATGTTTTTGTCGGCCGAGCCAGAAACGTACCGTCCGTTCGGTAGGCAAGCAACGGCCCAGACGGCTGCCTCATGCCCTACCAGCGTTATGTTTGTACTGGAACCGGGTGCATTGGTCCAGATTTTGGCCGTTTTATCCCAGCTTCCGGAGATGAGCGTAGTGGCATTGTGGCCCGCTGCCAACGCACATACCGTGGACGTGTGGCCCTTCAATACTCCGATCGGCTCCGTCGGGTGGGAACCACTGCCGAGGGGGTACTGAAAAATGCAAATCGTTGCATCGTTACTTCCCGTGCATATCCATCCGTTCGATTCAACCACCAGCACAGCGCCGACATAGTTGGTATGATTCTTGAGTGTTTCTTTGTCCTCGTAATGTTTGCTGAAAACCCAGAAGAAATCGATATAGGAGCGAAAGGCCTTTATTCTGATCAGCCGATCAGCGCCACTTACCCGAATGCTTGCCAAACTTTGGCCGTTTTATCACGCGATCCGGACACAATGAAGCCAGCCCCTTCGGCGACGGCACGAACGTCTAGCTTGTGGCCAACCAGTTCGGACGACAGCTTAAAGTCTTCGATTTTAACCATTGTGGAGGAAGTAGTTGGATCGTTGCCCACCTTGCAGAAGAATTATGGTTTCCGGTTCAAAACTTCCCAGAGTCCAGATCGGGACGCTCGTGTTTACCTTTTTTGTGTGTGAGAGACACGCAGCAGACCTCTTTTTCGCCTTCCAGACAAGACGGTACGCAAAATTACCGACTCACTGCTTCTATTGCCGGCTGCTGTACCGTACCACTTCATTGGATAAAGAGAGATAGGGAATGGGCGAAGTGACAGCTAACTATTTGGGCGAAATTCGATTTGATACGTCAAAGAAGGCTTTCAAATGTTTGGGCCCTTATAAAATGTTTCTTCTGTTTGAATTTTAATCGATAATCTGTTTTACTTTTGTATTGTATTCAGCGATTCTTGGAAGATGATTAAAAAACACAGATGTAAATAGTAAAACGCGGTTAGGTGATTATTCTACAGAACCGAATCGTAATTGTCCCAAACGCGTTTCGCCCGATTTCTATGACAACCGAAAATCAAAACGCATCGCCAACGATGACAACCGCGGTATTTGTTATTGTTGTTGTTGCGTTGTGTGTCGTTCACTCGCTGGTAGTGCAAGAGAATTTGTTGGCCGTGCGTGTGTGCGCTGCTGGTTAAACCATAGCTGTTAACATCGGCTGTATTCAGGCGAATAATACGGAGTTAGTAGACATGAACTGCTAAAGATGCTGTTCAACAGTACCCGGTTGCAACGACTTTACAAACCTAACCATAGGACAGTATTGCCGTAAAGAGGTGTAAACTCGAAGCAGCACCCCCAACAACATGACGAATGCCCGCGTGAACTGGGGTGAGCTGTTCCCCAGCCGAGCTAGTGGTTTGATTTTTATAACCTACATGTCACTGTTCGTCAGTCAAGGTGAGCTCACAAACCGCAGCTTTATCACTGCTCGTATAATTGATAACTTCCCCCCTATTTGTTGCGTTCCTGGTTCCGTAGGCATTTTGGTGACCGCTTCACAACGATCCGATAACTCCTACAGCTACAATACCGTGCTAGTTGTGCTGCTAACGGAAGCGCTGAAGCTTGTGACACGTAATCGTACTCGCGGCCCTCGTACAGCTGCTTCCCCGTATCACCATCGCTAGCGCCCATCACATCGCCGACACAATCCCACTTCCCGTTGGTCCACTGGTAGCACAGGATCTTCCCGTTCGGGTGGCGCACGATACGCGTCTGCCCATCGCGACCCTCGGACAGCAACGATTCCGGCCCCGGCAGATCGTTCACATTCATGCCGCCCAGCTGTTTGGCCGACTCCGCCTGACGTACCTCGACCGCCACCCGATACGCGGCCAACGTTTCTTCCGACGCTATACGCTCTTCGTTTGCGCTAAACACGCGCACGATCGCATCACTCGTACCGGCAACGAAATCACCGTTTTTCAGTCCCGCAACAGCCCACACGGATTGGGCAGGCATTTGTAGCGCATCGCCGAGCGCACCGTCCCGCAGATGCCACATGCGTACCGTGCTGTCCTCACCGCCCGTAACAAACACCTCATCGCCCCACGCATCCGAACGGCCAATGCTGTAAATGTAGTTACTGTGGCCGTGAAACTCTTTCACACACTCGTACGTATCGTTCCAGTACCGGATGGTGGCATCGTTCGAGCAGCTTAAAAAGCCACCCTTCGGCAACGGGCACAAACCCCGCACACAGTCCTTGTGACCCTTCAGCACCACCAGCTTTTCGCCCCGTTCGTTCCACACGACAATGTTTTTGTCGGCCGAGCCAGAAACGTACCGTCCGTTCGGTAGGCAAGCAACGGCCCAGACGGCTGCCTCATGCCCTACCAGCGTTATGTTCGTACTGGAACCGGGTGCATTGGTCCAGATTTTGGCCGTTTTATCCCAGCTTCCGGAGATGAGCGTAGTGGCATTGTGGCCCGCTGCCAACGCACATACCGTGGACGTGTGGCCCTTCAATACTCCGATCGGCTCCGTCGGGTGGGAACCACTGCCGAGGGGGTACTGAAAAATGCAAATCGTTGCATCGTTACTTCCCGTGCATATCCATCCGTTCGATTCAACCACCAGCACAGCGCCGACATAGTTGGTATGATTCTTGAGTGTTTCTTTGTCCTCGTAATGTTTGCTGAAAACCCAGAAGAAATCGATATAGGAGCGAAAGGCCTTTATTCTGATCAGCCGATCAGCGCCACTTACCCGAATGCTTGCCAAACTTTGGCCGTTTTATCACGCGATCCGGACACAATGAAGCCAGCCCCTTCGGCGACAGCACGAACGTCTAGCTTGTGGCCAACCAGTTCGGACGACAGCTTAAAGTCTTCGATTTTCACCATTGTGGAGGAAGTAGGTGGATCGTTGCCCACCTTGCAGAAGAATTATGGTTTCCGCTTCAAAAACTTCCCAAAGTCCAGATCGGGACGCTCGTGTTTACCTTTTTTTTGTGTGTGAGAGACACGCAGCAGACCTCTTTTTCGCCTTCCAGACAAGACGGTACGCAAAATTACCGACTCACTGCTTCTATTGCCGGCTGCTGTACCGTACCACTTCATTGGATAAAGAGAGATAGGGAATGGGCGAAGTGACAGCTAACTATTTGGGCGAAATTCGATTTGATACGTCAAAGAAGGCTTTCAAATGTTTGGGCCCTTATAAAATGTTTCTTCTGTTTGAATTTTAATCGATAATCTGTTTTACTTTTGTATTGTATTCAGCGATTCTTGGAAGATGATTAAAAAACACAGATGTAAATAGTAAAACGCGGTTAGGTGATTATTCTACAGAACCGAATCGTAATTGTCCCAAACGCGTTTCGCCCGATTTCTATGACAACCGAAAATCAAAACGCATCGCCAACGATGACAACCGCGGTATTTGTTATTGTTGTTGATGCATTGTGTGTCGTTCACTCGCTGGTAGTGCAAGAGGATTTGTTGGCCGTGCGTGTGTGCGCTGCTGGTTAAACCATAGCTGCTAACATCGGCTGTATTCAGACGAATAATACGGAGTTAGTAGACATGAACTGCTAAAGATGCTGTTCAACAGTACCCGGTTGCAACGACTTTACAAACCTAACCATAGGACAGTATTGCCGTAAAGAGGTGTAAACTCGAAGCAGCACCCCCAACAACATGACGAATGCCCGCGTGAACTGGGGTGAGCTGTTCCCCAGCCGAACTAGTGGTTTGATTTTTATGACCTACATGTCACTGTTCGTCAGTCAAGGTGAGCTCACAAACCGCAGCTTTATCACTGCTCGTATAATTGATAACTTCCCCCCTTTTGTTGCGTTCCTGGTTCCGTAGGCATTTTGGTGACCGCTTCACAACGATCCGATAACTCCTACAGCTACAATACCGTGCTAGTTGTGCTGCTAACGGAAGCGCTGAAGCTTGTGATATCGGCGGGACTTTACTGTAGAGAGTAAGCGATCACTGGGCGACGCCAGCGGTCAGGCAGAAGCGAGCCCCAAAACTGATATGTTTTCTCTCCGTTTTGCAGAAATAGTTTCCGCTCCCTTATCGCGCGCGTCGTTGAAGGAAGGGATGTGTTGCTGCTGTATTTTGTGCCCGCCTTTCTCTACTGTCTGTACAACAACTTATCGTTTGTGAATTTGTCCACATTCGACCCAACGACCTACTATTTGCTACTTCAGTTGCGCGTTGTTATAACGGGCATACTATTCCAAGTAATGCGGCAATGCGGTCGTGTTGGTGCCCATTTGGGTTCATTATTCATCAATTCTCCATTCTCTATTTTCTCCCTCTAGATTATCTTTAAAAAGTACCTTAGCCGAAAGCAATGGTTCTCATTGCTGTTGCTTACCGTCGGTTGCATGTTAAAGCAGTGGAACTTTTCTATATTTTCCACGTCGTCCCTGTCTTCGACCGCTGGCGAAACAACCGTCGAACCGCTGAAACCGATTGCGGATGATGGCACATTCCGGGGTAAAAACATCTCAGGGTTCGATCTAAGCTACAGTGCCTTGCTTATTCTGGTGCAAACGTTTTGCTCCTGTCTCGCGGGCGTCTACAATGAGTATCTGCTGAAGAAGAAAGGTTCCGACATCAATATTTACGTGCAGAACGTATTTATGTACCTAGACTCGATCGTGTGCAACATGTTGATACTGTTGCTGCAAGGTGAGCTGGTCGGCGCTTTTACGAGCGAAAATTTGCGCGAAATCGCACGCTTCGAGGTCATCGTAATCATGCTAAACAATGCAGCGATCGGGATCATTACCAGCTTCTTCCTGAAGTATATGAACTCGATACTGAAGACATTTGCCAGTGCGCTAGAGCTGCTGTTTACGGCCGTTCTGTGCTATTTGCTGTTTTCTATCCCCATCTATCTCAACACTATGCTAGCAATATTCGTCGTTTCCTATGCAATCTATCTTTATTCCCTTAACCCTGTAGTTAACTTGTCCAAAACGCCAACTGCATCGAAGAGTGCACTAAATGTATCACACCGAAATAGCGATGATCGTAAAACCCTTCTTACAATCGGTGGGAAATCGGGTGGAACGCGTTCACGGGCAAATGTTAGTGATTCGGAGGACGATGATGGTAGTGGAGCACCTAAGATGGAAGAGGTGTGATAGGTTCGATGCTCTATGTATGCCTGTACTTTATATCATTTACTTTATACAAAGTGACTTTGAGTAACACACCGTAGGGAATTAGAAGTGGAATGGCAAAATTGGTTAGCAATGTAATGTCTATAAGATGCAGAATGTATATTTATTTTCTTCTAAGATCAATCACGGTTAGGTTTTACTTTGTGGAAAAGGAAATCCGGTATCATTTCTCATCTCACACGGTGATGATGCAAAGCATACACTGAACGAAAATTATTACTTCAATGTACAGGGTGGACAATACGGCCCAGTGTCAGCCCTAAAAAGATTAATAAAAAAAAATCTTACCATATTAACCCATGCTGCGAGAAATGTTAGTTTCTTTTTCAATGGATTTGGGTACAGGGAGAATGTACAAAACAATATCCAATCTGTGCTATCTTCCGAACCATTACATGCTGCCTACAAGGTTTTATCCCGAATTCTCTTCTACAGACTTGCACAACTTTATTTGTCGCTGGAAAAAGAACTTTTCAACCGATCGTTCCAATTCCTTGGTTTAGCGAGCATCAGACGTATATTTGAAAAGCGAGACCGTTGGGGATGAATTGAGGATGAATGAATCGAAGACAAAGTACCTGGTTATCGGTTACCGCGCTCTGGAAATCTTGGAAATGGAACCACGGAATCTTGCGGAATCTTGCAATGGAGCGGATACAGGAGAGAACGGACCAGGCGCAGAAAGCAGAGGAGAACAACACTACAACAGCCAGCATGATAATGACGAAGTGCCCCCGCCATCCTTGGATGAAGTCATCAGTGCTATCAGACAGCTGAAATGCAACAAATCAGCTGGCAGTGATGGGCTGGTGGCTGAACTATTCAAGATGGGCCCGGAGAGGCTTGCCGCGATCATGCATCGGCTGATTGTTAGGATATGGGACCAGGAAGAACTACCGGACGACTGGAAACTGGGTGTTATTCACGCAGTGTATAAAAAGGGCGACAGACTGGACTGTGCTAACTTCCGAGCCATCACAGTCCTGAATGCTGCCTACAAGATCCTGTCCCGAATACTCTTCTGCAGACTCGCGCCCCTTGCTACAGATTTCGTCGGGAGCTACCAAGCTGGATTTGTTGGAGGGAAATCCACTACCGACCAAATCTTCACTCTACGGCAGATCCTCCAGAAGTGCCGGGAGCATCAGATCCCCACGCACTACCTGTTCATCGACTTCAAGGCAGCCTACGACACCATAGATCGTACCGAGCTATGGGACATCATGCGGCAGTACGGTTTCCCTGCGAAACTGGTACGGCTGTTGAGGGCTACAATGGACGGTGTACAGTGCAAGGTGAGAGTGTCCAACATGCTGTCGGAATCGTTCGAATCTCACAGGGGACTGAGCTATGGGACATCATGCGGCAGTACGGTTTCCCTGCGAAACTGGTACGGCTGTTGAGGGCTACAATGGACGGTGTACAGTGCAAGGTGAGAGTGTCCAACATGCTGTCGGAATCGTTCGAATCTCACAGGGGACTGAGGCAAGGGGACGGACTCTCCTGTTTGCTGTTCAACATCGCTCTGGAAGGTGTCATGCGAAGCGCGGGCTTCGATATCCGGGGCACGATTTTCACCCGGTCTCTCCAATTCCTTGACTTCGCGGATGACATCGACATCATCGGACGAACATGTGCGGCGGTGTGCGAAGCGTTCACCCGACTGAAATGCGAGGCCAATAGGGTTGGATTGAGGATCAATGCGACGAAGACAAAGTACCTGCTTGCCGGAGGCTCTGACCGTGATAGAGCACGACTCGGAAGCAGAGTATTAGTTGACGGCGACGATCTAGAGGTAGTAGAGGAGTTTTGCTACCTTGGCACGATCGTAACTTCGGACAACAACGTAAGCAGCGAAATCCGAAGGCGCATTGTTCAGGGGAATCGTGCCTACTACGGACTCCACAAACTCCTGAGATCCAGAAGACTCCAACAACGCACGAAATGCGCCATATATCGTACACTGATACGGCCGGTAGTCCTCTACGGGCACGAGTCCTGGACTATGCTGGCGGAGGACGCCAATGCACTCGCCATTTTCGAACGGCGGGTGCTACGGACTATCTTTGGCGGTGTGTGCGAGCAGGGCGTGTGGAGAAGGAGAATGAACAACGAGCTAGCTGAGCTGTTTGACGATGCAGACATCCTGACGGTTGTCAAAGCCGGAAGGATACGCTGGTTGGGCCACGTGATGAGGATGCCGGACTCATGCCCTGCCAGAAAAGTGCTCGTCAGCGACCCGTTCGGCACGAGGCGTAGAGGAGCCCAGCGAGCTCGTTGGCTGGATCAAGTGGAGTCTAACCTGAGGGATATCGGATGCAGCGGTCGTGTTGGTGCCCATTTGGGTTCATTATTCATCAATTCTCCATTCTCTATTTTCTCCCTCTAGATTATCTTTAAAAAGTACCTTAGCCGAAAGCAATGGTTCTCATTGCTGTTGCTTACCGTCGGTTGCATGTTAAAGCAGTGGAACTTTTCTATATTTTCCACGTCGTCCCTGTCTTCGACCGCTGGCGAAACAACCGTCGAACCGCTGAAACCGATTGCGGATGATGGCACATTCCGGGGTAAAAACATCTCAGGGTTCGATCTAAGCTACAGTGCCTTGCTTATTCTGGTGCAAACGTTTTGCTCCTGTCTCGCGGGCGTCTACAATGAGTATCTGCTGAAGAAGAAAGGTTCCGACATCAACATTTACGTGCAGAACGTATTTATGTACCTAGACTCGATCGTGTGCAACATGTTGATACTGTTGCTGCAAGGTGAGCTGGTCGGTGCTTTTACGAGCGAAAATTTGCGCGAAATCGCACGCTTCGAGGTCATCGTAATCATGCTAAACAATGCAGCGATCGGGATCATTACCAGCTTCTTCCTGAAGTATATGAACTCGATACTGAAGACATTTGCCAGTGCGCTAGAGCTGCTGTTTACGGCCGTTCTGTGCTATTTGCTGTTTTCTATCCCCATCTATCTCAACACTATGCTAGCAATATTCGTCGTTTCCTATGCAATCTATCTTTATTCCCTTAACCCTGTAGTTAACTTGTCCAAAACGCCAACTGCATCGAAGAGTGCACTAAATGTATCACACCGAAATAGCGATGATCGTAAAACCCTTCTTACAATCGGTGGGAAATCGGGTGGAACGCGTTCACGGGCAAATGTTAGTGATTCGGAGGACGATGATGGTAGTGGAGCACCTAAGATGGAAGAGGTGTGATAGGTTCGATGCTCTATGTATGCCTGTACTTTATATCATTTACTTTATACAAAGTGACTTTGAGTAACACACCGTAGGGAATTAGAAGTGGAATGGCAAAATTGGTTAGCAATGTAATGTCTATAAGATGCAGAATGTATATTTATTTTCTTCTAAGATCAATCACGGTTAGGTTTTACTTTGTGGAAAAGGAAATCCGGTATCATTTCTCATCTCACACGGTGATGATGCAAAGCATACACTGAACGAAAATTATTACTTCAATGTACAGGGTGGACAATACGGCCCAGTGTCAGCCCTAAAAAGATTAATAAAAAAAAATCTTACCATATTAACCCATGCTGCGAGAAATGTTAGTTTCTTTTTCAATGGATTTGGGTACAGGGAGAATGTACAAAACAATATCCAATCTGTGCTATCTTCCGAACCATTACATGCTGCCTACAAGGTTTTATCCCGAATTCTCTTCTACAGACTTGCACAACTTTATTTGTCGCTGGAAAAAGAACTTTTCAACCGATCGTTCCAATCCCTTGGTTTAGCGAGCATCAGACGTATATTTGAAAAGCGAGACCGTTGGGGATGAATTGAGGATAAGCGAGTTGAATCAACATCTGTTTAGCGTTTGATTTCTTTATGACAGTGGTTTGATTTTCTTTCTGCGAAAATATTTTTTCTATTTTGCTTCCGCTTATAAGACCGTCCCACAGCTAAATCATACTTGATGTCGTTAAACAGTACTGATTTCTGTTCTGTGCAGTGCGGAAAATGTGTAGTGATATGAAAAGAAAGTTATAAGAAATATAATGTTTAGATTGCTTCAAACATATAACAACACAGTACTTAAAATTGTATATTTCTTCAAACGACTTTCGAAAACAGCGAGTTTTTATACAAAATCAGTTTTAGATTTTCTTCACTAATTCATTTCTCTTTCTTTCCATTTCTATTATTAAGCTTTTGTATGTACATATACACCTACAAGATCCTGTCCCGAATACTCTTCTGCAGACTCGCGCCCCTTGCTACAGATTTCGTCGGGAGCTACCAAGCTGGATTTGTTGGAGGGAAATCCACTACCGACCAAATCTTCACTCTACGGCAGATCCTCCAGAAGTGCCGGGAGCATCAGATCCCCACGCACTACCTGTTCATCGACTTCAAGGCAGCCTACGACACCATAGATCGTACCGAGCTATGGGACATCATGCGGCAGTACGGTTTCCCTGCGAAACTGGTACGGCTGTTGAGGGCTACAATGGACGGTGTGCAGTGCAAGGTGAGAGTGTCGAACATGCTGTCGGAATCGTTCGAATCTCACAGGGGACTGAGGCAAGGGGACGGACTCTCCTGTTTGCTGTTCAACATCGCTCTGGAAGGTGTCATGCGAAGCGCGGGCTTCGACATCCGGGGCACGATTTTCACCCGGTCTCTCCAATTCCTTGGCTTCGCGGATGACATCGACATCGTCGGGCGAACATCTGCGGCGGTGTGCGAAGCGTACACCCGACTGAAACGTGAGGCAAAATACCTGCTTGCCGGAGGCTCTGACCGTGACAGAGCACGACTCGGAAGCAGAGTGTTAGTTGACGGCGACGATCTCGATGTAGTAGAGGAGTTCTGCTACCTTGGCACGATCGTAACTTCAGACAACAACGTAAGCAGCGAAATCCGAAGGCGCATTGTTCAGGGGAATCGTGCCTATTACGGACTCCACAAACTCCTGAGATCCAGAAGACTCCAACAACGCACGAAATGCGCCATATATCGTACACTGATACGGCCGGTAGTCCTCTACGGGCACGAGTCCTGGACTATGCTGGCGGAGGACGCCAATGCACTCGCTATTTTCGAACGCAACGGTGTGTGCGAGCAGGGCGTGTGGAGAAGAAGAATACACCACGAGCTAGCTGAGCTGTTTGACGATGCAGACATCCTGACGGTCGTCAAAGCCGGAAGGATACCTTGTTGGGGCACGTGATGAAGATGCCGGACTCATGCCCTGCCAGGAAGGTGCTCGTCAGCGACCCGTTCGGCACGAGGCGCAGAGGAGCACAGCGAGCTCGTTGGCTGGATCAAGTGGAGTCAAACCTGAGGGATATCGGATGCAGCCGGGGATGGAGGAGTGCAGCCATGGACCGAGTTTCCTGGAAACGGATTGGACACCAGGCCATGTCTATTAGACGTGCTCCCTAGGAGCAGGCCACGAAAGAAGAAGAAGAATCTTGCGTACTACGAGCTTTTCCTTCCACCAATTCCTATCCCGTGCAGCCATACAACAATTTAACAGCTCTATGCAAACAAAGAGTTTATAATTTTATTGACCTCAAGCAATAACTAAAATTTTACACATAATTTAACTATCCCATTTAACTAGCACTTCAGTCTTCACCACCTTCCTCTTCTTCGTCCATCTCACCTTCCTCGTCAGCTGTAGCCTCTTGATACTGCTGATACTCAGACACAAGATCGTTCATGTTGCTTTCGGCCTCTGTGAACTCCATCTCATCCATACCCTCGCCAGTGTACCAGTGCAAGAATGCCTTGCGTCTAAACATCGCCGTAAATTGTTCGGCAATGCGCTTGAAAATTTCCTGTATTGCGGTAGAATTTCCGATAAACGTGGATGACATCTTCAGCCCCCGCGGTGGAATGTCACAAACGGCCGTCTTTACGTTATTCGGGATCCATTCCACAAAATAGCTGCTGTTCTTGGTTTGCGTATTCATCATTTGCTCGTCGACCTCCTTCATCGACATCCGGCCGCGGAAGATAGCCGCCACCGTTAGATAACGCCCGTGGCGAGGATCACATGCAGCCATCATGTTTTTCGCGTCGAACATTTGCTGCGTAAGTTCGGGCACAGTTAGCGCACGGTACTGCTGGGCCCCACGGGAAGTGAGCGGCGCAAAACCGGTCATGAAGAAGTGTAATCGCGGAAATGGAACCATGTTCACCGCCAGCTTCCGCAGATCGGCATTCAGTTGCCCAGGGAAGCGAAGGCACGTCGTAACACCGGACATGGCAACCGATACCAGATGGTTAAGGTCGCTGTACGTTGGCGTGGTCAGCTTCAATGTGCGGAAACATATGTCATAGAGTGCTTCGTTATCGATGCAGTAAGTTTCATCGGTATTTTCAATCAACTGATGTACGCTTAGCGTGGCATTGTAGGGTTCGACCACGGTATCGGACACTTTCGGTGAAGGAACGATGGAGAAGGTGTTCATTATACGATCTGGGAATTCTTCGCGAATTTTTGAGATTAGCAGCGTTCCCATTCCTGAGCCAGTTCCGCCACCAAGGGAATGTGTTAACTGAAAACCCTGCAGGCAATCACAATTTTCAGCTTCCTTGCGCACAATGTCCAGGACAGAATCTACCAGTTCGGCACCTTCGGTGTAATGTCCCTTGGCCCAATTATTTCCTGCTCCCGATTGGCCGAATGAAAAGTTGTCCGGGCGGAACAACTGTCCAAATGGACCGGAACGAACGGAATCCATGGTTCCTGGTTCGAGGTCAACCAGTATTGCTCGTGGTACATATTTACCACCGGCTGCTTCGTTATAGTACACGTTAATTCTTTCCAGCTGAAGATCGCCGCACTCTCCCTGGAATGCTCCGGTAGCATCGATACCATGTTCGTTGGATATAACTTCCCAGAACTTTGCACCGATCTGATTGCCGCACTGACCGGCTTGCAGATGAACTATTTCGCGCATGTTGAAAACTGTACAAAAAAAAAAGGCCGTTGCTTATTATACTAGCAACAAATTCCTGCTTAAACTTGCCACTTACCTACAGATATATACGGGGGCAACACAATGTATTCGGAAACCTAACTACAGGAGCAACCTTTCAATAGACTAGTTACAGCTTCAATGAATATAGCGACCAACGTCTCTGAAGGTTCTATGCGGAATGACCAGTATGATGGAATTTGCAACTAATGATTGAAATGAAACCAGCTTAGGTAACAATGGCTACTGTGATGAATGTATGATTTTTATTACAAGGATGTATTGAAAAACATGTCCAAAGTTTAGTTTGAAGATGACATAGCGATAAGGAAAACGTTTATCATAGTAGGCATAGCTAACAACCGTTTTGAATAGGACATAATCTATGCAAAAGCTAAAAATAGAAACAAATTTTAACTATTTTACCAAGATACAAACAATTTTTTTTTATTCTATAAACTTATTCACATTAATATAACTCATTTTTCTTACTTCCCATGGGAAATAAAATACGATGCCCAAATGTAAAATACCTTTTTTGATTCCTAATTAATCATTTCTTGTGTTTTAATAATGTGATTACTTCTTTTTAATTAATTTCAAGAACGCTTTCAAATGAATACGCATTTCCGATGATTCATCTTCCATAAAAGTCAAATAATTTGGATGGCGGCGAATAAATTGATTGCTGTAATCAAGAAGAAAGTTATGACACATGCTCTTGATGATTCTATCCTGCGAAGGTACAGGACGAAAATACTTACAGCTCATTGCGGCTTTCCGAAGGCATTCGATTGACCCATGGATTTAGCGTTTGAAACAGTTTTCTTTGTTCGCTTGACGGAATACCATTCACAGCATCAGCTTGTACCAGTATTTCATCGACAATACATTTAATGAGAGCGAGTGAATGCTCTTTTTCATCGATCTGTTCCGGCAAACACTTTGCTTGAAATCGATGTAAGCTTGACAAAAATTTCTGCAATGAAAGAAAACTATTTTAATCAAATATAAAAAAGGACATCACAAATCTTTGTAAACGAATACAAAACCTTAATTTTGGGGCTTAATTTGGATTTTTTACAAAAATCAACCACTATTTGGGCAGCGATGTTGTAGAACTCGTTTCGATTGTTTTCAAACACAATCTTCAGCAGCTGTTCCAATTCTTCAGCAAATGGGCCATTTGTTTCGTAATGTTTCAGCACGTGGGATGCATCTGTTTGTCGTGGCAATGCTCGATGCTGCCGATATACATCATTGTAAGTCGCCAGCATTAGTCTTCTTTCTAACAGGCAGTTGGTGTCCTCATCTGCAGCAAAAAAAAGGTATTGAATATCTGCACACAGCATGTTTCTAAATTTGAATTCGGTTTTTAATATTGATAGTAACACATTTCCTAAAGTAATATATATTGGAATCATATATATTTGCAGGGGCCATAGACAACGTAAAGTTGTAAGATACTAACACATCGTCTGGGAAGAACTAGATCTAGTAAAAATCAATGTCACATAACCTACAGAACGATCAACATTCAACGAACGATCAACACGGCCCGGTAGTAGATGCGACAGCGGCGCCGGTCTTCACACAGCAGGACCTGGATTTAAGTCTCATCTGGACTGTCCCCCATAGTGAGGACTGACTATCCAAGTATGCAGTAACAATAAGTCTAGTAAGTTAAAAATGGTCAGTCCTAGTACACACAATAAATATGTCTCTGAGACATCGACTTTATATAAAAATGACAAAAGCAAAGAGAAAACGTTGATGCGTTCGCCAGTAAAACCAGGATATATCGAATTGGAAAACCGTTTGGTGTCGAGGACTTTTACAAAAGGGCAAAATCTTTACAACCGGTTATAGCTGATAATAAAAAAAAACACTTACCTGCCACAGGCTTTCCGACAAACACATGGCGTTCTATGCATTTGGAAAGTTTTTGCAATACATCAACTTCCACGCAATACGTCAGCTGTTGTGCGAGAGCCGGCAGTACGCTGGCGTACGTTTGCTGTGTCAATACTAGCATGTTGCAGAAAGCATTTGTCACGTGCCACCCGACAGCGCACGTATGATCGTCGTCGCAATCCAGTTGATCAACCAGCTCGCCCATGAATGCTTGCAGTCGTTTACCAATCTGAACAGATTTGCTATTGTCCGGACGTATCTCAAGGCAACATTTAACGGCCGCATTCAGTGCATTTTTGTAGAGTCGATAAAAGATGGCTTCTGATTCGTTTGGTAGGTTCATCTTCTTTAAAAGTCGCAGATCGTTTTCCAAATATTCTACGAGCGTTAAAACATTCTCGGACGTGTTATTTATCTCGATGAGTACGCACAGCCGCGTTATGGCAGTGGCGTATGATTCCATTAACTTTGCATCGATACCCTACCGCAGAGAAAGAAACCAAAACGAAACAAATAAGCTGGATTTTTGTGTTTGTTTGTGCTGTACTCACCAAATTGTAGCGCCTCAAACGGGTCCGTATGTGGAAGAAGACGGTGTAGTACTGCTCCGTTAATTCGTTCCAAACGTCTTCGGAAATGTGGGCTATAGTGTCGAAGCTATAGATGGTGGTTAGCGTGTGAAATAGTACGCTATAGCTTGTTGCATTCAAAGCAACTTTGGAGAGAATGTTGAACAAAACTTCCTCGTAGTACGCTTCACAATCTACGCTAGCCACCCGGTAGAGTTCGGTGTTTTCCGGCTGCAGACAGTTTAGCAGTATGTTGTAAAGATTCGGTGACTTGGCAGTTTTTACCAAACAATTTGGGTAACCGCTCACGAAGCTCTCGATGCGTTTGCGTATAAAGGTCCAGTTTACGGTATTCGGTAATGGCTGCAATGCTGGTGAAATCTTCGCTGTAATATCACCCATTAGCAGCTGATGGCAATAATTTATCGTGTGCGCGGTACAGTTAGCGATAAAGGTAGCATTTGGACGGTTCTCGGCTTCCGCTAACATTTCAAACAATCCATCAAACTGACGAAAGAATCCCTTTATCCACAGTTTTTTAATAACTGTCTCGAATGAGCTTAAAGGATAGGCGTAGCGTTCAAATACATCCAATATTGCGATCAGTGCATTCGTTTCCAGTTCGGCCGGTGGTGTAATAGAGGCGTAGTAGATGCCGTGCAGATCGATAGCCGCATTTATCACCGTTTCATCGTTGCTAAACATTTTTAGGACTATTTTTTCTGCCGTTTCCTCGCATAATAAAATGTTACCTACAGTGCTGTAATAGACGGAAAGGAGAATCAGTGCGGATACTACTAGAACCACGAGACACGTTCAATTGCTTACTTCAGAGCGTCTAGAAACAGATACAGAATTGCAGATTCGGTGATTTTGAACGAATCCATTATGCGCGTTAGTTGGGTTTCTGTTTTAAGCACGTACAACCCAACAGCTTCCTTTATGTTGGCCCCAAACGTATCGCTCATGAGGGTTTTTAAACACTTCAGCGCAGTTTGGATCACCTTTCTATTCTTCCAAACCAATCCAGCACTGATTAGCTCAAGTTGACAATATTCCGATATCATTAGGTCCGGGTATGATGTGATGGTTTCGCAAATCTTTTCCATTGCAAAGGAAGACAGTTTGCTGTATTTCAAACCATGTCGAAGATCCGGAAGGAGGATTTGAACAATCTGGTCCAGGTAGTGCTGTTTCTTCTTTAGACAACTTTTGCGCTGGCTATCGCGCCAGCAGCTAACCCGTTCCATGTCGTTCAACAAATTTAGCCGAGCGGCACACAGCTGTGGCACAAGATTCGTACCGATAAAGCATCCAACTATAGCACATACGTCGCATTCGCTGTTGCAAAGAACCATGACCAGCATGAGGCTCTTGTTGAACCAATCGTTTTCCTGCAGCAAGTACTTCCACTCGTGTACGATTATGAGTTGCCAGAATTTACTAAAATTCGCTAAAAATATACCATTTTCGAGAAAGTCTCGTTCCTCGCATGGCTGTGTTAGCAGTCAAAAGGTTGTTACTTTCTTCACAACCTCGACGAATGATGCTGTTTTACTCTAAACTTACCGCTTTTAATATTTTCTCTACCAGAAGAAAGGCATCTTCGCCTAACAGCATCAAGTCTGCGTCCTCCAAATTGTACCTATACCCTGTCATATCGGTGAAAAGCTGAAGCACGCATACGGTGCCTTTATCTTTCTGCTGCTCAAACAGCTTCCGCCATGAGTAGTAGGCGTGCTGGAGAGAAAAGTAAAGATGGATAGTGAATACCTTAAAAATTATTTATTGTACCGAAAAGCCTAATTACCTTGCCATAGTTTGCTCTTGTAGAAAGCAGATTGTACAAATTATCCTCCATTTTAACAGAATCTATTTAACCAGTAGTGTATTGCAATGGAAAAGACGCACCTGAACCTGCGACGGCATCACATTCTACTACACCGAATGACCGTTTTTTCTTCGATCGTGACCCAAAATCTGACGTTTGCATTATCATTTCTGAAATGACAGCGTCAATGACAGATGTATGGAAGCCAAACAAAAATCGAACTGCCTATGAACTGCAGCGCGTGGTAAGAATCTACAAACTATTTCAATTTAAACTGTTTTACCATTAATTTCTATTCCGAAATGAACATTTTACAGCATAAGTTTGCGAAACAATGCCTGACGAAATGATGACTTGTCCGTACAACAGCGCTCATCGGATTGTGCGCCACCGGATGCCGTACCATCTAGTGAAATGCAAGAAACAGCACGACAGTGCGCGCGAAATGCAGTCCTGTCCGTTCAATGCAATGCACGTCGTACCGAAGGCGAACATCAGAGACCACATCCAGACATGTCCGGATTACTTGTTGCAACTATGATACAACTATTACGGACTATTACTTAGCAGGAACTTTCTTCTAAAGTGTTCAGTATAGCTTTTAAGTAATAGCCATTTAACAAAGGTGTAGATGCATGTGCGGTGCATCGTACCCGAAATCGTCGTTGACGCTAACAGACATTTATAATAACACACGTAAGGAAATATAATGAAATGACTCAAAGTGTATGTATATATTTATTGTACCGCGGAAAATCGAAACGAAAACAATTCACCCATTTTGGTTCATTTTGGATCCGGCAAAGCAACGCTGTCATTCTGCACATGACGGCAAGAAAAACAAGAAGAATGTCCAAACAACAACGGAGAATGTCTTCTACCCGTCATTGTCTTCGCTTCGCGTTTGCTGCCTTGCAATGCTGCCGATCGTCTTCATGGGTGGTCCTCCTCATGAATGTCAGTGCTTGGGAGCGTTGATCGTGGGTACCTAAACGAATAAGCTGTAACAAAAGCAACGCCGCATCGTCAAAATATGTGCGGCGGGATCGTAAAAAGATACCGTGAGCCGTGTGTGTTCTATGTAAAGTCAGTGTTTTGTGAAGAAATTAGATGTGATACAGCGTAGGTTAGCGAATATACTACAGCACATATTTAGCTCCATTCGTCATTCACGACGGCCGTACGCGTATATTGTAACCATTTCGTTCACGGATGTATGTTCGAGCGCATTCCTCACTTCTGCGTACGTGTTTGCATTTACTGTGTTTAGTTGAAAGACAGCAACCGAACAGATAAAGGAGTAGTTAAATATCTAACGATGTTGATGTAAATACCACCACCCGCTATCCAACAACACCTGAATGCACGGGCCCGTTTAACATGGTGATCATCATTGAACCTATAATCAATCGATTAGTATTCAAACCATATGAAACCTGCGTTTGATAATCCTGCCCGAGTAGTAGGCATTGCTTGGTAAAGAAAGTTCGATGTTGAAAGTGCAGTTTGTCTATGAATGCCCGGCTCCCGCAGAGTCAAGTGTGTTGAATCGCATCGCTGGACAAAAAAAAACCTTTGATCCCACTGGTAAGGCGTGGTTGTCCCATGTTTCCCGTTACCAATCTGTCCTACAATCTGTTTCTACAACTTTTACAGCCAGCACAAGATGATAGAAGCGACAATGATCACGAAGATCATTTGCCTGACAGCAGTGTGGATCGCTACCGTTGGTTACTGTAAGGAAATAAATCCAACCACAAATCTCATAACGCCCCCCGAATCCCGACCGAAGCTAGAATCGATCAACGGTACCCGCAACTATCGGATGCATGGCAAAAAGGGCAAGGACGACAAAACTTGGTTCGATGGGCGCGAAATGCGCTACATTTACTGTGTTCGACCGGCCAAATGTGAACCGATCCGATACAATTCGTGCCTCGATTCGATGCTCCCGTACTCATCGATCAGTCTCGATCTGACCGATTCGTACAGCCAGGAGGAAACGCACACCAAACTGTTTCAGTACAAAGCGCTAATCAATGTGCCAAAATGTTGGGCCGTTATACAACCCTTTCTGTGCGCCGTTTTTACGCCAAAGTGTGAGAAAATCAATGGCCAAGAGATGGTGTATCTACCGTCGCTGGAGATGTGTAAGATCACACTCGAACCGTGTCGTATACTGTACAATACAAGCTTCTTTCCGGAGTTTCTCAAATGCAACGAAACGCTTTACCCTCCGAAGTGCAACAACGATGTGCGGGAGGAAATGAAATTTAATGCTACGGGACAGTGTCAGAAACCGTTGGTAGCGGCCGATTTACCATCAAACTATTATAAAGGTACTTTTATAATATATTGTTTTTACTCCGTTCTTGTAGCTAACTTTAATCGATAAATGTTTTCTTCCAGAAATCGACGGATGCGGTGTACAGTGCAAGGATCCACTGTATACGGACGATGAACATCGTCAGATACACAAGCTAGTCGCATGGGGAGCTAGCGTCTGTCTGGCGTTTAATATATTCACGCTCGCCACATTTGCTATCGATTGGCAGAATGCTAACAAGTATCCGGCAATGGTAATATTTTACATAAACTTCTGCTTCGCCATTTCTTGTCTTGGGTATGTTCGGTAACGCTCTCTTCGAACTGTACTGTTACTCAACCCTGCCGATTTGTTTTCTTTCCTCCTTTCTTCCGGCAGATGGCTAGCACAGTTTACGCCAGGCGGCCGGGAAGACATCGTATGCCGTAAGGACGGTACGCTTCGTACCTCCGAGCCAAGCGCCGGTGAAAACCTGTCCTGCATAGTGGTATTTATACTGGTGTACTATTTCCTCATAGCCGCCATGGTGTGGTTCGTCATCTTCACCTACGTGTGGCACATGAGCTTTAAAGCGATCGGTAAAATACAGGATCGGATCGACAAGAAGGGTTCGTACTTCCATCTGATTGCTTGGTCGCTCCCGCTAGTGCTAACGATCACTATCATGGCGTTGAGCGAAATCGACGGCAACAGTACGGTGGGAATTTGTTTCGTCGGCTACCTGAACCACCCGATCCGGGGTGGGTTTCTTCTCGCGCCGGTACTTTGCGTGCTGCTTGTGGGCGGCTACTTTCTCGGCCGTGGACTGCTCACACTGATACGGTTACGCATTTCTAGCAAAGAAATAATCTCTGCCCGGGCCAGTAAAAAGATCCACCAGACAATCGTACGCATGGGCATCTGTACGACGTTCACCTTCATATTTATCGTTGCCACCGTGTTCTGTCACGTGCACGAGTTTCGTCACAGTGCTGCCTGGGCGACGGCGTTCCGTAATTTTCTCGTGTGCCAAATAACGTCCATCTACAACGAGGATGTTACGAACAGTTGCCGCATTGAGCAGCGGCCCAGCGTCGCCATACTGCAGCTGCATTTAATCTGTCTGTTCGCGTCCGGCATCGTGATGTCGTCGTGGGTGTGGACAAACTCGACGCTCGAATCGTGGGGTCGATATTTTCGGAGGCGCTTCGGTACGGACATCGACGAACCGGTGAAGCTGCAGAAGCATAAAGTTATCGCGCAAGCTTTCGCCAAGCGGAAAGAGTTTCAAAATCAGGGCCGTCTATCGATATCGTTTCACAACTCGCACACCGACCCGGTGGGGTTGAAGTTTGACATAAATTCGGCAATCGGTAGTCACGATTTTAGCTCGACCTGGGCAAACAATCTGCCCCGGTTTGTGAACCGTCGGTGCGCGTTAACTGGCGCGGCGACTAGTTCGAGTCACGATCCACGCAAAAATTCCGTCGATTCGGAGATCAGCTTCAGTGTGCGGCATGTGTCGGTGGAATCGCGTCGGAACTCGATCGACTCGCAGGTATCGGTAAAAATCGCCGAGGTAAAAACGAAGGTCGCTAGTCGAAGCAGCCGAAGTGGAACGGTAGTGGTAGGCGCGGCTGGTGGAAAGCATGCTCACAAATCGCGCCACCAAAGCCGAAGAAGGCACGATTTTGCTGCTACTGGTCGACGGTACAGTCGGAAGGAGAGCAGCACATCGGTGGAATCGCAGATCGTCACAGCAGCTATTCAGAAATCGGCCGGCAGCGGCGCTGGCAGACATTCATCGACAACGACGGGTACGTTCGGAGCAGGAAACATGCAGCGTCGTACCGGAATCGGTGCAATGGACGCCCATCAGATCAATGATTTGATCTCGAATGGTAAGCTGCTGCTCCCATTTCTGCAGGGCCAAGGACTGACCACGTCGGAAGATGATAACGTATCGGTTGGTTCGTTTAAGTTGCAAGATTCCAAGTTTGACATTATTATGAAGCAGTTTGATGGATCCAGCCGTCGTATGGGGGATGGTGGTAGTAATGGGTGTGGTAACGTACCCGGTCCTGGAACCACAGGAGGAGGTGGAGGAGGAGGTGGTTGTCGTATTGAAGAGTATCGCAGCAGCGACGATGACGATGATGATGATGATGAAGTTGAGGCAGAAGCGCTACTAAATGGAAGAAGCATTCCTCTGCGGCAGATCACGTCCGGCCGGGATGAAATGGTGTCGCGAGTGTCCGATGCTATTTCGAAAGATTCGTCAGTCGGTGTGGGCACACGGCTGCACAGCAAAGAGGGACCGTCTCGTGTAAGCAAGGGCAGTATGACGAACAAAAGCGTCCGCAGTCGTAAGACTGGAGGGACTGGTTCTCGCCAAGGCACAATGAACAGAAAAACACAGCATCATCAACGGAGAAAAAAGGAAAAAGCAAGAGAGCGTGAGCGTGAAAAAGATATGGAACTGATGGAACGTGTACCATCTCCATCGGGTGGCCCGTTTGGCGTTGAGACGATGTACGATTTTGTAAACGATTCCTCCTTCACGTCGTACTGTTCCGAATTGTCACCGCTGCAGGTGAACAGCTCATATTCGGGCGTATCGCTAGCGAAAACCAACTCCCGTAATTCCAAGCGCAGCTGTGACGTTGGCATACAGACGAATGCGCACGAAATTGCCACCCAAACCATGTCCTCGTACGAGTTTAATGAGAAAGCGCTCAAGAATGAGGAAAATGCGGACATATACACCGAGAACCATCAGCTGCTGCCGACGCTGCAACCGATGGTGCAAGCAGCTCCATCTAAACTTATCCAAACGCCCGGTGGTACCATGGTTGGACGGAAACAACGTGATCCGAACGAATCGGCCGGCATGAGTGATGCGGAAAAGCTGAAAATGCTTCTGCTGCCATCGAAGTAGTTAGTTTTGATACCAGCACCAGGTATGATAATTTTATTTTACAAATGACCATAGTGTGTAGCGGCGTAAGCATTTGGGAATCGAGAAACAATCGGTTAAAACATACATGTCAAGCGTGTAGCCCGCGGGAGACATTTCAATCAACAATAGAAACATTTCAATTAGGTTTTTGTAAAAAAATAAATGTGCCTCATGAGCAACATTCTGAGCACTTCGCTCATGCCATGGGTACAAAATGGCCGTACCGGTTGGATTCTTCGCAATATGGCGAACAAATTCTTGGGAAAATGGGAAACAAAAACTGAATCTCTCGCCAACTTCAACTTGGTGTCTGACCCGCGTGCCAGTAAATGCTTGACATGGCTGAATTAAAAGATTGTGTAATGATTGTACACAACGAACGAACGCAACTAAATAATGTTTTAGTGCCTTATAATGTTAAAAAACCAATGTCGTTGATTTCATATCGGCATACCTGGAACATGCTGTGCTAATAGTACATTTAAAGCCATAATATTTTATACTCATTTGTACCGTGTAGAATCTCAACTCAGATGTTTGCTTCTGCGTACTTTTCATATAATTAAAAAATATAAAAACAAATCTCCATACGGTTGAATCATAAACTGAACAGAGAGACTGAACTAATAATACACCAGAGCCAGCGCAATTGCAAATAGAGAAAAAATGATGAAGGCAGCATGTTGCAAGAGTAAAGGAACAACGACACATATAGATTTAGTGATATTGTACACGATGAATCTCGGAAACGTTTATTTTTCCGCCCAGGGGATACATATTATTAATGTATCTCAAGATTGCAGAAACATTTCTTATTTGAGCGTGGTGTTTTACTACAAAGTGTAGTGTAAATATTAACGTAATGTTTACTCCTTCATTTTTGTGGAGGATACTTATGTTTTCTCTCCCCACGATCGTATGCCAAACGAATACACGCGCCCATGTGTGGAAGCGGAAATGTTCTTGTGACTTTAGCTGGTGCTTAGTTATGCACGACGTTCACCTATTTACGGTATAAACAGCTCGGGTAAGAAACTCGGAAAGAGTATGATAATAAAAAGGAATAAGTTTCATACAAACGGTTTTAATTATATTTACTTCAAGAACGATGACATCGTATACAAATGTTTGATACTAGGTCAATCTATGTTTACTTGCATGTACTACTTAAGAACATTACATTTTTTATTCATAATTTTGTATTGCTTAACGTATTATGATGTATTTCTAAAATTATAAGTATACAATTAATACAGTGAAAACGTTAACGCCAATCACAGTGCTAAAATACGTCCGTCGTTCGGGCCGGTCGGGAGCAGAGAGAGTGATCACAACTACTCTTCCGTTGACAGTCACTATCAACGGGAGTGTGTGTAGTCTCTCTACTAGCCCATGGGATGTTAGTACAGGGTGCACCTAACACATAAATTGATGGTAATGGATGCAAAAGAAGTTTGCTGAACAAACGGAACACACCCAAGCAGATTGCCTAGCATGAAGGATGCTATTTCTCCACAGTTTACGTACTTACTTATCTGGCGCCTCCTCTGTCCATAAGATTCTGAAAAGATTTTACGGGATGGATCGTTTGGTGCCATTCTCATGACATGACCAGCGAGTTTTTTTCGCAGCACAAAGACGTGATCTCATCGCACAGCTTGTAGATATGTAACAGTCCGTTTCGGGCATACATGAGGCGTATGTAAGTACTGGAACTAAAATTGTTCTCTATAAAGCCCCAGCTCCATTTTATTTTATATATTTTTTGTATGTTTATGCTATGCAGCAAAGCCTTTAACCAATGTTGCTGTCTTGTCTATGTCATCAACGTAAGCTAGAATGTAGAATGACTTGTAGCAGATGATCATCGAAGTTTCCACTCCCTAGTCTCGGATGGCTCTCACTAACACCATAATAAATAGAAGACAAACATGCCCAAAAGGTTAACGAACACAAAAAACACAGATGGTCATTACTATCTCATTTTATTTTCATTTATATAAGCACAAGTCGAATAATGAATCTTGTAAAGTGACACTGGCACGCTTTTTCGCTGGCGCTAAACTCGTACATGTTGCCGTTCGATATTTGTAGATTAAAAATTGAACATTTGTCATTTAATATTCCTCTAACCCTCTTTTCTATCTACGACTGTTACACCTATCACGACACACGCACACGCAACATCTAAATTGGTACTACAAAGTGTGCCATTAAAGAACAAATAGAGTTAGGGCGCGCCGGAACCGGAAGAAGGACTTTCAAAAAACAGGAAGTGTCCGTTTTCAACCGTACCCCAAATTTGCGTTTGGTTCAGCTATACAATGACGTTGTTGTAAATGATGGTCCGCCTATCGTAAAATTACATCAGCATGCTACATATTGCAGTTGCCAGTGTGTTTATAATATAGGACAGATTGAAAAAAAAAGGATTACTCTAACGGCCACATGCTGTGTGCAGGTTCTACTGTTCCCATTTTGGTGTCAATACACATACAAACGAGTGCAAAATTTATTCACATCTAAATTGGTCAAAAAATTGCTAATTCACTTTTTATTTAATGTGAATACGTGTGCCATTCGTCATGCCTTTTTACGTCTAGCAAACATCGATGAGAGCAATGCAATAAGTAGCTGCAAAATACGTTAATAATGGACAATGATTTATATGTTGACTGCGAATGAAATGTAGTAGCTACCACCAAATCGTCCAATCTCCCTTATGTACTTAAGAAAACCCTGACACCTTTGCGCACTGGTCTGCAACGGTCTTGCGAATTGAATATAATTATACTAGATGTGTAAATGCACTACATATATGTATGCTTTATGTTTGCTTATTTGCTATGCCTAGATATTGACGCTTAGTGGATGTCCCCGAAACAGAAAATTTGACTCTCTCTCTGCCTATCTGTTTCCCGTCACACAATGTCAATCGTATGAAGCTTTGTGGATGTTTCATCATCTACCATAGGTTGAGACACGTTTTTTTTGTGTGGGTTGCGGGAATGTGCATTTTGTGGGAATAAGAAGAAACAAAATGTGTATTTAATAATTTAAAAGATATGAAAATATCACACACAACACAATCAGACACACGTACACTCAAAATGCATGCAAATCACCTTCGAGACTATGTTGCACCCTATCAATTCTTCTTGAAAAGAGTACATGTACGAAAACTGTTAGTAATCGCAATGTCCGGCATTTGGTAGAAGCAGAACTTCACTTTGCACCGGATTACTTTTAAATAAGGATGAAGAACGACCCTGTGGTTGGTTAACGGATGTAATAAAAGCCAACACAAAAAACCAAACGCTCACAACTGAATGAAACGAACACGTGATGTTGTATTAAATTAAAAACGAAATGCACACCCCGATGATGTTTGAAGGGGCTTTTTTGCACGCGGATTCAGCATGCACTAGCGCAAAACTTTTGCTAAAAACTGTGAAATAATTAATCGGACGACGCCACAGGTCGTCTATTTGGTCTTCTTACTAGCACCACCGGCGGCCGTAGCCGATCGAAGCTGTTTCAGCTCTTTCGTCCAGATCAGATTATTGAAGAACTCTCCGAGCAGGTACAAACCGACGCTAAACCCGAGACTGACGGCAAAGAATACGAGACGCTGGGGAAAGTTCAGTACTTCCAGCACCGGGTAAACCCAGATACCGCCAAAGTGTCGCACCACGTGCAGCCACCCAAGGTACGAGGCCATGAAAATGCCCAGCCCGGTTAAACCGGCTTTACGTGTCGGGTACTGCCGGAAGCTGGTGCAGATTTCTATCACCATGAAGATGACAATGTTGGTATGCATTACATGGTTTAGCCAGCTGAAAACGAAAAAAAAAACAAGCGGGAGACAAGTGTGTTAGTATTTGAAACCTGGGTATGATGGTTTGCGCTTGCACGGGGATGCAATTTACCCTGGGAAAACAGCATCTAGCACCTTAGGGAATACGAGCTCGCGGTCAATTGCCATCAAAGTCCAGAAGGTAACGCCAACATTAAGCGCAACGGGGAAAGCAAACGCTGCCAGCATGTAGTCTTTCACTTTGCGGATGAGTGGCATCCGCTTCGGGGCTACCTCGTTTGTGCCGATGAAATCATTTAGCAGACAAATTGTGAAGTAAACTGCTTGCAGAATCTGAAAAGAAAGAACGAAAAACAAATACGGTATGTATTAGACTATTTGGAGCTTCCAGGAAACGTGTGATTCTGCTGGTAGAGGACACAGTTTTACACGTACCGCATCCCAAACGGTGAGAAACTTTAGTTTACCACCAAATTCACCACCCGGCCGGAGCATTCCCGGTGGGAAGTGTACGTACGTAAAATCGTAGTAAACTCCGTACGAAAATTGAACCGCCACGATGAAGTGCATCAGCGTTCGCAGTGCACCATAAACACCGCGCTGGTAGCCATCGTTCGACTTGGATTTGGCCATCGTTGTAAACACAAGTGATGAATTCCTTTCAGTGATTACGTTACAGCTTAACAGTGATTTCTGCGCCTGTGATTTGTGTTTGTTTCTTGTTCGCCAACACACAACACACACTCTTCGCGCAAGAATAGCTCCTACACCGGGGCTCGGTACTCTACTGACGAGTAGCGCGGCACTGTAGATGACTCTGCATTCTTGAAGATTGGGTCTTTATTATCTTGACGCCGACGATAGTTAAGAAGGCAGAGTAATCAAACGCCCCACTTCGTACTTTGGACCACACAGTAAAAAAAAAGATGCACGATTTATGGTGTGGAGAAAAAACACAACGTCGCTCGTGTAGCTTGCACGTGCATGTGTGTGTGTGTGTGATGTGCGTTTGTTGACATTTTCAACCAGATTTTGACAGCTGCCAGTTGGAGCGAAAGCATCGCAGCAGGCGTGCGCAATTCGCGATCCGGAAACGGCCGCACAAATAAACAAAGGGAGAATCTCTCATTCCAGTCTAAATCCGGTTACTGTTAAAAGTGATTGAAAAGCAATTTAAATAATACTTGATCTGATTCAGTAAGTTAAGTGAGATAGTACTGGTACTATGCAGTAGAAAGTACAGAGTGCATGCATTGATTGCATCGAAAGTACATCATCGTCTGCTACACAGTTCAATGGCATAGTGGCGATATAGTGTAGCGCCATATCAGCTGATTCACTCGAATGCACGCGAAGTTCGCTGAACTCTCTCCGCAATAAATTTATTGGACGAACGGGCAAAAGAGCGGTGAGTATTGTTGTAATGATAGCTCAATAGAATTTTTGTTCTTCTGTTGATCGTTTCTGTATTTTAAAGTAGCTTCGAACGATATTTTTAGAACCAGTAATGGGAAGACTTTTTTTTATTGTGCTTTTACATACACAGGCGATGTGATTTTCATCACAATGATATCAAAATAGCAAATTTAGGGTTTTTTTCAGGAGTAAGTACCCTTGAGTACATGAGGTTGCTGTATGTAATAAAAGTATAAGAAAAGACAGGACCTACACCTTAGCTCAGGGGTGTAGTTTCACTTTTTGCTAGGTTTAATAGTTCGATGGCCTAGTGGCAGTGCTTTAATGCTTTCACACGACCGATCATGGGATCGAAATCCACCAGAATTACGTACGTAGAATTTACAACTCAGCTATGGGCAAAATCAAGTTCAGGTAGGCAGAAATGCAGCTCATGCTACTGAGGAATAGTCCAGATGGGATTATTGGGCTTATTTCATTATTTCTCGATAAAGCCCCAGCTATTACTTTGGTGTTATAAATTTTAAAATTCATAAGAATTTTTCGGGGCGGCCCGATGGTAGATGCGACAGCGGCGCCGGTCTTCACACGGCAGGACTGGGGTTCAAGTCTCATCTGCGCCGTTCCCCCATAGTGAGGACTGACTATCCAACTATGCGGTAACATAAGTCTAGTAAGGCAGGAATGGCAGGCATGACCTAAGAAATCGTTAGGCCAATAAAGAAGAAGAAGAATCTTTAGTGAAGAGTCATTCAAATCACGAGTCGACTCGAGAAAGATTCGTAACTCCCAAAAATTCATTAATCCTAAAAGTTTCATTAATCCCAAAAGTTTATGAATCTTCAAAGATTCGTGAATCCCAAACATTGAATTACCAAACATTCATGAATCCTCAAAAAATAAAAAAATTCCAAATATTCATGATTTTGTACATTACTTACGCAACTCGACTTCAGTTTGAACGTGTTGTTGGATGAAATTCTTTAAGGGGTTTGTTTGAAATAGTTTTGGAGTGATGCTAACAGGATGATGCGTTAAAAGAGAATCAACCTAAATAAATTTGAAAATCGAAAAACGGTCGTACGATCTTGGATTCATGAATTTTGGGGACTGATGAGTCTTTGAGGATTCATAATTTTTGAGATTTACGAATCTTTAAGGATTCATGGATCTTTGGGATTCACTAATCTTGGAAATACAGATTCAGAATCATTTTTTAAGTTTCAAGATTCATTCCGATTCATGCATCTGAATCAGAGCACTACAACATAGTAATTAAATGTAACTGTGGCGCTGGTCTTTTCTTAAATGAATGGCTGAAATCTTTGTTTCTATCAAAACAATGCTTATTTAAACGATCCAGTTAAACGATGGCATACATTCTCAGTTCTGGACATACGTTACAATCGCGCACAACCTCTAAAAAGTTTTTTCTTTCGGAATATAACGGTGCCTTCGTTTCGTACCCTAATCTGTACCAGCACAACATTTTATTAGAGTCTATAAAACAGTCGGTATCCGCATCGTTGTGCGGAATGTTATCCTCATTGGCATCGTACACACGGTAAGCCAAGGTGCTTCTGGCTAGCATATGGTTACCATCAAGTGTGGGCGAATCACGTCGTGCTGCCATCGGGAGAATGGGTTGTTTTGTTTGTTTGGGAGAGGTGTTTTCTTGATCCAAGCACCAGCAAGAGGATATGCTCTTCAACCGACGTAAGTGCAGCAATCAACAACTGTGCATCATCGTTACAAATTTGCTTATCTCGCCCTTATACCAGAGATATCATGCTGGCTGGAAGCCCAGTTTATGTTAACTTTGTTAAGTAAAGTTTTGAGTAAAGTTAAGGGTAGTTAAGTGAGGTTTTTTTCCTGTTCTATATAAACCACTTTGTAGACAGTATCTGACGTAGAAAATATGGGACGGAAATTGAATTATGCTTTTTGGTTACACGCATAAAGTGGTCATAAAGAATATTCGGTTCAACAACCCATTTTATTGGAAAACGTTTAGCAGTCAGCATGCAAACTGTGGAGAAAGTGGGTAAACGAATCGGATTTTGACAATTGGAAAATGGTCTCTCTATAGCGACGCAGACTGGAAGCCGTCAAAGTTTGCTGCTTGTTTTGCGTAACACTCCGGTGCCGTCATCGAGGGGACAAAGTCGTTAAAGTGATTATGTGATTTGTTCCACACACACTTCCACCACACTCCCATGTGCTGAAACAAGGACGTAAAACAAGAAAGGGAACAACGTACTTAGCTATCGATTTTTGGGACAAGCAATAACAAAACCAGTCGACGAATTGCATTTGTTTCGTCTCTGTTTCTCTCAAGTGGCTGTGGAATCGTGATCTTTACCAAAATGACCTCAGACACTATGGTATGGAGGTCAACTGTGGCAGATATAAAGTGTGGATTGGTAATGTTTCATGATGTTATGCTGTGGAGCAATGAAATCGTACAGGAGGATAGTTTTTGGGAGTTTTAAAATACAAATATTTACATTAAAAGCTGTAACACTTACTGCCAAATCGCCCGGATTGTAATGATATGTTTGATCAAAATTAGAGAAATGAATGAATTGCGAGCAAAACAATTTTATGTTATGTCTTTCATGTGAAAAATAAAAAAAAAAACGTATCACCAAGAACTATTTCAAACCGGAGCTCGTACTCTGGTATCTCTCGTCTCAAGAGAGGAGTGGCATCAGGTAAAATTATCATACAAATATACGTTTGGCACGCAACATAACAGCACCATATGCACCACAAGTACGCAAACAAAAAGAAATTGCAGATTATTTATAACTAATAGCTTATGGAGAGACATTTGTTTTTTCTAGACTTTGGTCATAGAACAGTCGTTATTGTTTTTGATGAGTCGTTCGGGTTGTTTTATTTCTTGGGCTATTGTTTTTTTTTATAATTATTTGCTGTTAAGAACTTAAATCAAACCATGCTAAACTAAAAAAGAAAAACATACGATGGACATGCATATCATAAAAAAATGACTTAGTAATTCTGCCTCGCTTTGCATGCAAAAAAACTATGTGGTCTTATAGTTTTGTCCAATACATATGTCAAAAACAAATAAAAAAATTGAAAATTTGTACTATTATTACTACAGTGGTTTTATGTTAAAATAGACAATCGTTTTGGTAAATAATAGCAACTGTTTGCCTCAAAACTGGATAAATTTGAATTGTTTTAAAAAAATAGCACATCAGTCACCAGGCGGCTCCATCGGGTAGCATACGTCTGATGCAACCGTTCGAGCAAACCGGTCTGGGTAGAATTTTTCACCACACCTGCACCAGCAACAGGGCGATAATGGTAGGTCATTATCGGCAGCTTGAACCAAACGGTATCAAAATACTAGTCGATGCGCTACCGGCCAGCGAGAGCGCGCGCGTGTACGCGCGATGGTGTGTTATGAGCGCATTTGTTTATGTTAAATTTTATTTTTAACAAATTGCGTACATTTTATCATCAGCCGAAGTGTTTTCATTTTTATTATACGAATGGGGATGGTTTTGAACAAGCGCACAGTGGTGTAATAAGTGCCCCCAGGGAACACCCAAGTTAAACAGCAACGCTACAAAAAAAAAAAAAATGCGCGAAACGGAAACATGCTCTGGAAATTTAGTGTTGTTGGTTCGTACGTGAATCGTGGCCATTTTTTGTTTTTGTTTGGCGCTCCAGTATTGCCAATGCAGTGTGCCTTATTCCGCTTTACGCCTGCTACGGAAGCCGTCCATAAATCTTTCACTTTATTGATCCGCTTGCAATAACGAATTTCGCGAGTTGATGTGTTGTTGATGATTTTGATGACGGCGGCGAGTGTTTGGTGGAATGGCCAAACACGGAACATAGTGGAAGAAGCAAAACATATGCACATTTTTGACAACACCATGGACTATTTGTTTCGCACACACACACACACACGGCCGGTGCCGGCTGGAAAGATCTTTTCCATCGCGGGTGTGTCTTGTTTGTGCTAATTCGGTGACCTTCAGAAGTTTTTCTAAATTTGGACAGTTACTAAGACTCTACGGTCACTTATTTTCTGGACTGGGCTTTCTAAAGTGTATGCCAATTATTCAATTTAATTTTATTCAACGGGAAATATTTGTCTTTAATGCAAATTTAATGTAACATTCTATATTCTAGTAGAAGTATAGTAGTTCTACTGTGGAGTAGCAGAAGCACGGTTGTCTGTATTTGTTTCTTGTATGTGTACGTGAATTCCTGGAGGTGCTTTTAAGTATTGATTTAACAAAAGTTTTAAATTTAGTCCATTTTATCGATGCTTAAGAATATTTAAATTGCCTATTAGGCTTTCGGTTGGGCTAACGAAAATAAAATTTTAAGATTAAGCATATTATTGTCTATACTAACCAAACACCAGTACGTCAAGAACTTGGAACGTCCACCGTATTCCGTCGGTCGCATCATTTTCGGCACGGCCATATCCTCCGGGATGTGGACGAAAAAGCGATCATAGTAAATCGCGTAACCGTACTGCCCGAACGCGATCAGATGCCACGTAATAACGAAGGCTGGCAGCTTGTAGAGTTGCACACTGGACATTTTGCTAGCCGAAGACACTCACTCACTTGTGCTGCACTGTAGACAAACAAAAAACCTACAACTAGAACCAGTACAGTAGACAGCTGTTTTCCGTGTCGGTTCCGGATAAGTACGTTCCGCGCTCGTTATCTTCCGGTGTCTCCGGATTTACAACACTCTGGACACACTTTTGACAAACAGAAACCTACACAGGAAAGGCAACAACAAGCTCATTAGCACGACGTACAAAATATCATACAATTACTGTATCATCACACACACGCCCGAATTGTTGAGCTTCCACTTTTCACTTCACTTCGGGTGACCGTTTTGTTGTCAGTACGCGAGAGTTAGGATACCTTGGGAAGGGAAAATGAAACAAGACTCGCACATACACACGCACACAAATTTCTACTTCTGAAGGCGATGATGCGGTCACGCTGGTGCTGCTCGCTTTCAAAGGCCACACGGAAACGTCTGCGCGGTGGAAGTGTGGAATCGCCGAGCGAAAGACACACTGCGACGTTTGATTACAGAGTGTGCAGTGCTTGAAAGCAGAACCAACGATATGTAAAGCGTTTTATTTTTCACTCTTTGTTGTTGCTGGGAGAGAACCTTTGCAGTCACTTTCTCTAGAACCTTTTTTCTTTTTAATGAATTTTCGCTTTCATTTTTAATAAGAGTTCGTGGAAAAGGGCTGTGGAGATTCGGTGGAGAGATACCGAGAAATACACGTGCTTTGTGGGCAGTTAATGATAGCCTTAGAACTGGACAAACTTTAACACATGCTGTGACACACAAAGTTGTGGATAAGTAGTCGATGTCCTAGCACCACCTACCCGTATCGTGGGTCGCCCTGATACCGAGAAACGAACACCACTGCCGATAGTACACGAATGAATGAATTTTGTGTTGAGCGTACGGTCGGTACGCCGAGTGTGGATCTTGGAAACTGTAGTGCAGTGTGCATGTAGGGTTGGATGTCTCACATGAAATTTAAGAGCAAATGTGTAACACAAAGAGAGCGAGAGAATTGTCTTCTCTTTGTGTTTGTGGCTATGATGTGAGCCGATGGAGGCGCCCCATACTTGGTCGACGTTTGGTTTGGTTGGGAAAGTGCGAGCGTAGATGACACTTGCGGCATAAAGTATGAACTCGGTGCGTAAGGAAAGAGTAAAAAGTTTAGGACACGCAACATGCGTTGTGAGAGCGAGGAGCGAATCTGTGATCGCTCTCTTTGACGACGGTATAACGACGGTATGATACCGAATATGTGATACTTGTTGTGTTCAAATTATTGGTTCCTTTTTTGACACCTTTTCGTTGAAAATATTGTCTCTTACTATCGAATCAGTTTGCTTAAAAAGAAATACTGAGATATTACATGTTAAATTATGAATAACTTTACATTTTCTTCTTTTAACTTCTTATAGTAAAGTGCTCTTGAACAACGATAAGCAGGCATGTCAAACTACGTTTTGTATGCTTTCAAGATACTTTCTTATTTTTGAAATTGTTGAAGAAATATTCTTCCTCTGCTAGTTTCTTCTCGAATTTTTTAAGTAATTTCAAAACGATAGTGAAAAATTGGATGATTAGAGTGGTAAATGACAGACCGTAAGAGTTTTAGCAAGATTCCGCACCTTGTTATACGGTTGCTAAAACTATAAAACGGTTGGTTAACAATTTTGATGACTTCCCTGCGTCAAATGTGTGGCCTTCTAAGTCATCGGATCCTAATTCTTTGGATTATTTTGTTTGGGGCGAAGTTGAATGTGATGCTAATCGATCGTCTAGCAACACCAAGGTGTAACTAGAGGTGAAAAATTAAGTCCGTTTTTGCGGCACTTCTAAGGGACACGGACTTCCGTCAGGTTAATGAACCGGATCGAGGCCGTAAACGATGCCGAAGGCGGATATTTTGAATTATTTCAATAAACAGCATGATCCACTTCTCTTTTTGCAAAAAGGAATTCCCATAAATGATCAATTTTGCCCAAAAATAAAATCTTTTTCAAATTTACCTTGAACACCCTGTATATACATATACTAGGCCGTCATAAATATTAAGTATTTATTTATATAAATTATAAAAAATAAAATCATATCACTCATTTCATCCAGTGTACACGGATATCACGCACCCATAGTGAAAACCCGTATCGTCGTACGCTCCAATATAGTCTATGATGCCATGCACGCTTATCTGTAAACTCATTTGCAGTGCAAACGATGGACTCTACGGATCGGCTTTGCATCATTCCTCCGAACGAGTGGGAGGAACTACGTGATCTGTATTGTGAAAATTGGCCAGAACATCACGTGGCCCATGCTACGATTGACAACTATATCCGTTGGTATGAGAAGGATAGTAACATAAAGAATCTCACCATTTACTGTTTGAATGGAACCTGGCATGAAGATGGAACTTATTTAGTTGTGGTATGTTACACCCTATGATAAATTGGTTATAGCTTTATGATCCAAACATTGTTTTTTCTTTTTGTTTTGTAGGATCGTTATCAACTATTTGTGTACAGTAAGGAACAGAGCAATCGCTCCCTGGAAAAGGCTCTTCATCTTCTCGATTGGAGTAGAGGATTGAAAGTGAGTTCGTTACTCGCCCGCCATCGGCAACCCGTCATCGATACGATCACTGCCAAAAATCTCCAGAAAGAGTACGACAGTGAAACATTTCTTTACTACATGCCAAAGGCCGATTGCGATGCATTACAGCTGTCCGTACCGAAAGGATTTGAACTGAAGGCGTTAAGTTCGGAAGATGCAGTCAAAGCGAACGATCTCTGGCCCAATCGGCATCAGGGTTCGTTGTTTTTCTTGCAACGGTTAGCCGCCTGGAACGCGAACGTGGGATTGTACGAGTGTTCCACGGGCAAGCTGGTAGCGTGGTGCTTTCGCCTGCAGGCTGGACCACTCGGAGCTTTACAGGTGGATACGACATATCTGCGACGCGGGTTCGGAACGATTGTGGCAATTGCAACGGCTAAACAAATCGCTGCATTCGGACACGATTGCTTTGCTTTGGTTAATGCGGCTAACGAGCCATCGAAGAAGATGTTTGAAAGGATTGGATTCAAACATGATGGAGAAGCGTATTGGTTGAGAACGATACCGACTGTGCCAAACTTCGAATGGGTTGATTGAAGCAAAATGCATTACGACAATCCCTGTTTATTGATGCTTGATTGTGGAAAATGTGATGTGAAAAATATGACAATAATTATTACCGATTAGAGTAAAACATACATTGGATTTTAAAGCTTGTTTGTTTGTTTACGATCAATACATTCACCAGCAAATATTGTGCATCGCTCGTATTCTGAATAAAACTAGTGATGACACATAATCATCCTTAACTATCCAGGTTTTTGTAAATACTTCAACGATTTTCCTTGTATACTCAGTTCTATATTCATTTCTTGCGTTACAGTGCTTTTGGTGGCTACAGCATTCAGAGCGCTTTGATAAAGGTTGATTGATTTTAATGTTCAAAATGAACGATCAATAAAAAGGTAGAAGTTTTACGTTTGCTGTCCACCAATTCAAAAATGTTATGCTCTGATGTGATCCGGTGGCTCGGATGGTAGCAGTGTTGATCTTCACATGGTTGAACCAGATGACGGCCGGACCTAATCCCTCGAGTTCTCCGATTTCTTGTTTAGATCAAATGAAGTTTTTTATACCCATAATCGATGCAGTATATTTTGCTGCAAAGGTACGTTTGTTAGGGCTAGAGGAGATATATTTTCAATGTCAACCAATTATTTCCATTAGTTATCTCAAAACGTGTGTGTGTAGCACATATGGTGCATGAACCATTCATCAAATACACAAAACGACGAGACGTGGTCTTAAAACGTACAAATAGATTGGACATACTTACAACGACAAATGATCTTCCATCACGCACAACACCAGTAAGACCATTGAATGATAAATTGCATGCCGTTCGTTTAAGTACAGTCATTCTGATTGATTTTTGCTTGTTTATTTTTGTTTGTGTATAAAGATTATCTTCTTCTTCTTCCTTGACACTAACAACCTCGTGAGGTCTTGGCCTGCTATTGCTAGCTCTCTATGACTTAGTTTTACCCGTAGCTGGATAGTCAGTCCTGCATACGGGGAGGCGGTCCGCCGGGATTCGAACCCCGGTCCTGCCGTGTGAAGACCGGCGCCGTTATCGTATACACCACCGGGCCGTCTCGGTGGGATTATGGGAAAGATTATAAAGTAGTGTTTTTCTGGAACACTTATGAAGCAACAATTTTTCTTATTAAATTCCTACACTGTTACATTAAAAAAACTCACCAAATTCCAATAGGTTAGAAATATAATCCGTCCCTTGAGTGGTAGTTGGAATTTTGCACTAACAGCCAACAGTTTCATGCTTTCTTCTACTTCTGATAGGTGTTTCTCGGTGTTGGTATAATCGTAGTACATAGCGAACACTTCCGTCAGTAACACTGTAATGTACAGCAACCGGAATGGTGTCCTTTCGGCTATGAATATTCTTCGACCATAACTCAAACAAACTACCACACTTAGACACATTTTACATAAACTTGTTGAAAATTAGTAGCGTTAAATTTTGGATAAAGGTGTGTAATGCAAGCTTACATACCGATCAGCATAAGATCACTGACTGATTGTATGGTCGTATAAATCTACGACTACTGGGTAGCAATGTTGAGAGTCTAAAAGGGTTGCGTGAGTGGCGGCTATTTCGTTTCATGATAATGATGCTGCATTTAAGTGCATTTAAATAGTTGCTTTTCACTAAACACGAAGCGATCGTTTATATGCAACATATGCCGTGGAAGATGCTTTACCAAGGTTTACTGAGTCAACAAATACTTCCCGACTTAAACGGATAATTGGTCTATGCGGACCAGAGAAACACGTGTAGATGGAATTTAATTAATTGGGGTACGTTACAAATCGATCATGTAACATGCTCTTGTTGTTGTGGCTATCGCACTAGCAAAGAAGTTGTTTAAACGGAATGGATTTTAACATATGATCCCGGAGAATTGTCGGCGTATTGTCTCACATGCACACATGAAGATACACATGCATCGCGGTTACTATCTGTTCATTCACCCTTCCTATGGTGAAACTAGTGATGACACATTATCAGTCTCAACTATCTAGGCTTTTGTAAATACTGCAACGATTATCTTTGTATATTCAGTCTCATTTCTTGCCTTTGCGCAGCAATGACGGGTTGTGATCGTCTGGTAGAAGTTCCACATGCAGATTGGACCGAGCTCAGGAATCTGTTTCAGTGTGAATGGCCAAAACATGAGTTTGCCTACTATCTGTTGGGAAATTACATGACTTGGAAGGAGCGTCACGAAACACTGGACGTAAAATGTTACTCGTTAAATGGAGACTGGAGGAACAATGGATCATTTGTGTTGAAAGTAAGTAAAAATAAATAAAATAAGTTGTGGAGAATAAATGATCTTCTGATTTGTTATGTTTTAGGATGGATTTGAGATATACTTTTACTCGAAAGATGACGACAACAATTGCACGGTATTGATACAACTTTTGTCGCAAATTGAATGGGACTCCTTCAACGAAATCAGTATGGATTATTTAGAGAAATACCATCCAGCGGTTGAGAGAATCATCAGTGATAAATTTCTAACGGTGTCAAGCAGTAAATTGGCCAATTACTATTTCATGCCCAAGGAACAAGCCCTTACACTGCATTCGTCGTCAACTTTACCGGAAAGCTTCACGTTGTGTAAGTTACAGCTGAAGGACTTGGACACAATTTACGTTCAGTGGCCTCTGAGAAACCATATTAGCTACGATGCAGGGTACGGACTACTGAAACGATTGATACAGCTGAACGAAAATGTTGGACTGTTCAACGAAAAGGGCAAGCTTGTTTCGTGGTGTTTAAGGTATGTTTACGACAGATGCGTACCTAACAAAGAATAGTGTGATAAGATTTGTGTTTTGGTTTTCACAGCGATCAAACCGGAGCCCACTCTGATCTTCAAACAATGCCCGCCTATTGCCGTAAAGGATATGGAAGAATAGTTGTAGAAGAGCTGGCAAAACGACTTGCACGCTTGGGATGCGAATCCAAAGCGTATGTTTTGCATGATAATGAAAAATCGATAAAATTGTTTGAGAGTGTTGGTTTCCGGAAAATACAAAATCTTCACTGGGTTGTGGTGAACCCGAGACGATGAAAAATAGGAATTATGGTACATTTATTTGTTTGTCAGATTATTCCGGCATTGTTTTAAAAAGGAGAGAGCGTTTCTGCTCTCTGAAACGCGAGAATCAGTATCAAGACCAATCAGGGCTGAGCTACTTAGCTAGGGCAGGGTTATCTATGTAGTGTAGAGATTTGAGGGCAGAACTGCATAGTGAAGGCCGTGCTTCCTAGTGAGGACAGAGCTACACATATAAAACAAAAGAACAAACTCAACTCATTATAACACACAAATTAATTACACTTGGAGTGTATGCAAATTATCGTTGAGTTGAAATGCTTACCCTGATTTGAATTTTACATAGGCGATCAAACTGTAGTTCTATCTGATTCTTAATTATAAAGATCGAAACTTCAAGACAAACTTCTTTCTCGGATAATACACGACCGTCCAGCGAGAATAGTCTGTTCAGGTCTAGGATGTCTCCTACATTCAAATATCTGCCTGTATCTTACTTTGCACAGATAATCAAATCTAACTAACAACGTTTGTGTATCCAACAAACATTCAACAAACCATTTGTGCGGTAAGAACAAGATACCGTGCTCCGCATCAATGGTTGTAGCAGACTGACTTAGACGATACTGATGGAGCGGTGACCAATTATGTTGAGTTAGAGATAAGATAAAATCAGTAAACGCTACCAAACAAAAGTAGACAAGATTTTACTTGTACGCAAGCAAACAAAGTAGAATAGAATAGACTCTAGTGTAAGCATTATCTGTATTCTTATTCTATGCAAAGGTGTAAAAACTGCTGATCTGTTTAAGAAAACAGTATATGAAAAGATATCTAAAACCTTGACGAATTAAAGTTTTTACTTTTCATTGTTAAACACTTTGTGTAACGATATGTACAATACATTTTCCTTCAATTCACAAATAATGAAGAAATGAAATAAATTTACAATGCCTTTTTGCGGGGCACGGTACAGTAGCAGCATACAAGAAATTGCAGGAAACATGGGCACAACTCGCAGCGATAAATCAAACTTTGACTCATGCTTATTGTTTTAGGGCAATCCCATTGCCTCCTTCCAATGCAATGACTTTACAATCTTTAACCTTCCTTTACCGACTGTTAAGCTCATTTATTTCAACATACATGTGCCATTTCACACCATATCGTTGGCCGATCGGTTTTGCACCTCTGGTGTAGGTTGCATTTTTCTTCCTTATTTTTTTTTCTAAATGGAAGAACATGGTTTCCTTTATCTTATCGACGACAGCTTCCGGTATTTTGTTCGCCAACTTTTTATCGAAAGGCGCCAAAACGACTGATGATAGGAAGTCATTCGAAAACGATATAAAAGCGGAGTTCCGATACCAAAGCGAGTCACATCAGTGTTCGAGGTAAACACGGTAACTTCGCCAACTGCAGCAGAAAACCACGTTGAAGACTTGAGATAAAATCATGGCAAAGTTGTTGGTAGCTTGTGTTATTCTTACCGTTGCCTTGTTCGGTTTGATCCACGCTTCGGATCTAATTCTGGGCACCATCAACACCGGTGATCGCATCCTCTACTCGTAAGTATTGATTAGAGCTTGTACCCGCTGGCTGAGGAATACTAAATTTACCGGCATTTTTCCTTCTGTAGACAAGTGACCACGGCACCCGGTATTCCTGGTGGTCTGGTAAGCCGTGCGGTAAATTACACCGGCATCTACAATATTACTGCCATCCGTGCCTACGATCGTACCTTCAATCGTACCGGTCAGGCACACATCACGGGTGGTGGACTCTATCAGCGATACGTCAACTTGGCCCTCCAGACCCGCTTCGTCGGCAATGCGCTCGACTACTTGGTGGAGATTTACGGACGATAAGGCACTCACAACTCGTACCTACTAAATAAAACCCTTTTCGCGCAGTAAGATGGATTGAGTGTGCTTCTTTACCGACAAAGCAAATTCCGCTGCAAAACACATAATTGCTGGTATGAGAGAGGTAGTGATTGAAAAGGGGTCAGGTCGTAGGTTTGCATAATTGTGAACCGGAACCCATAAGGTGGAACGTCTGATCGATAGATTTAGCGTGCATGATCTGTTTTTCTTTTGCTTATCTCATCGGGATTTCAACGCAGGAGAATGTCCGTTGTTGTTTGTGCTTCGGCGTTGTGTAAAAACAATTTAGACAAATGTGGAACTCTTTGCTAGGCCACTAGCTTTGCCTTATTTACCGTAACGGCCTGTTGGCAATAAGCTTCCTTGTCTGTGTCTTACTTTCGTTTACTAAACGAGGTAAGTGTGCTGCAGAATAGCATTGAAATTTCTTTGTTCTTTAGCTTAGACCTATATTAAGTAGACCTTTATCTCGTGGTATTTTTATTTACCGTGATGCAATAAAAAAAATCCTCTTCTTGATACTACTAAGCAGTAGCTACTAGTATCATATATTACTTAAGCTACTACTACTACTCCTACTACCAAATCATACGGAACAGGAAGGTACGCTTAAGTAAATACAAAACTCCTGATAACAGTGTTTTAATGCTAATTTTAAGTGGCACCAACCATCGGTGTTCATCGCATCGTGTGTGTCGGGTTTTATGGAAGCGCCTACTATCACAAAACAGCGCATGGAACAATCGAACTTCTCGTATCATCTTGTAAGTGTGCCCATTGCGTAAAGAAAGGCTTATTGTCTAGCAGGGTCAGTTGCTTACGAGCATTGGTGGAAGTAAGTTCTAGCATTCCCTACAAATCCCTGCCACAACATGCCATCAGCGTCAAAGCTACGGAAGATCTCTTGGGAAGAGTTACCCGTCCTGCGTGACCTATATCGGGCAGAATGGCCGAGGTATGCGTTCACTTTCTACACGCTGGAAAACTGCTACAGTTGGCGTGAGCTGGCTCATACTGGAGAGGTGGAAGTGTTTACCGATCCGGAACGTGATTGGCACACTACTGGAACTTTCGTGCTGAGGGTAATTCAACGTGACAAATTCGGCTACAAAATGAATGATTAATTCATTGATCCTCCCATAGGATTGTAAGGAACTATTTTTCTTTACGCTGGAAGCCACACACGATAGCCTACATAAAGTGCTTCGAACAGTTATGAGCAGTGTGGGTGCATCCGCTAGTCTGGTCTATGATTCTTGCTTCCGGGAAATAGTTGATCGCACGATCGCTTCTCTTTCCTTTGCAAAGAACAGTGATGAGCGTATGGTGTGTTACAGACAATTAACACCGTACGGCGAAGGAAAACATCCACATGGTGAACTTCAACAGGGATACCGCTTTAGTCCTGTACAGCAGGAAGATAGTATCGTCGTTGAACAGCAATGGGTACATAATGATCCGATCTTTATGAAGCTACCAACACGCTTGATCATACGAAATCCGTCTTTGGGAGTGTACGATCCACAGGATCGCTTGGTGGCGTGGTGTTTGATGTGAGTATAGCAACAAAAGAAAGACTTGTAACAACATATCCATACGATTCACCTCATCTTTCAGTGATCAAACCGGTGCGTTGGCCATTTTTCAAACATCTCCTGACCATCGGCGTAAAGGTATTGGCAAGGCGCTAATCAATCGGTTTTCGAAGCAACTGCACGACCGAAACCAACTGCCTCAGGCGTTCATCGTGGAGAGTAATGTGGCTTCAAGGAGTTTGTTTGAAAAGTTAGGATTTAATGAGGTGGAGTCATGGTTTTGGACGAAGGTCCACAAACAATAGTCGAACCACTTGCATGCAACTGAACAACACGAATAGATCTTTAAAATCTTTAACACTTTTTAGCAAAATAAACTTAATCACCACTCATGCTTTTATTACCTTTCGAAGCTCGGAACCTTCGAATGTGCTTTTCATATTCTTCAACCAGCTTGCCTCACCGACTATACGGAAACCAAGCTTTTCGAACAGTTGGCGGGAAGCAACGTTCGTCAGGCGCACGCTCGCATACGTACTGTAGCCCTGTTCTGCTAACCGTCTAGCGATCGCTTTAATCACCAACGATCCATAGCCCTTCCGTTGTGCGACCACTCCCAGCAAACCTAGTGCACCGTTCTGTGTGCGGATGCACCAGGCCAACGGTTCGCGTACACCTTCACAGAACAGACCCATGGAAACGTTCCAGCGAAGCAGCCGTTCGATAAAGTACTCGGTGCCGACGGATTTATTTAGCCACTGATTGTAGATGAACGATGCGTAGTGTGGTGGAATGCGTTTGAGCGTTAGCCCCACTGGGAGATCGTATCGAAAGTGGCGCGCGACCTGCTGAGGAAGATGATAGATGACATCGGCACTGTTTTTGTTGGTATCATATCGTTCCTTGGTATCATTCAGAATTCCTTCAGAAGGGTTGATATCGCAAATGTTTAACAATGTGCAATAGGTACAGTTCTTATATGTTGTACTTTGTTATGTTGTCTGCCAGTCTTTTAGATGGGCTATTCCTACCCTCAACATCCGACGTGTGAAGGGCAATTTCTCTTCACGAGAACTAATTCATCTCAATTCAGTAAAACCTCTTCGAAGCTTTTTACATTTCGTAATCTGTCTCTCGTACTAAGCTTGAGTCAAAATTTAGGCGATGAGATAATAGTGAGTGTTTATATGAACTGCTTCTCTAAATCGAGCATCTCGGTAAATACAATGGAATTCTAAGGTTCCTAGAAAATTGCTAGAGTCTAATTTCCAATGATAGGTATTTCGATCTGTTTACCGCTGAACACATATTTGTTTGCAATTGACTTGATTAATTAGTACTGGTTATGTTAGGCTTCGTCAAGCGTACTTATGTAGTGAAATCGCGCATAATCTACTAAAAGGAAATTGATAAGCTTTAAGAACTATCAAACTATTAGGGTGAGATCAATGTTTGCATAGTTCAATCGATACACAAGTTGGAAGCATCACAGGGTGGTTCATATCGGCCATACATTGTTTATTTCAGCGATGAGGTCTTGAACAAGGCTGATAAGATTACTCAATCGTTATGTATGCTTTCAATTCAGGAGGTAATGGCAGGGAGTGTTAGGTTTGAAGGTACCTGGATCTCAGCTGATATCGTCAGCTGTGCTAACAGTGTTATTCGACGAGCCTCGTGCTAAGTTACGTGTCCAGTGCATGGTCCCAATTTTTCGGAACCCAAGCTTCTGGAACATTTCCCGCGACGGATCATTGGTGGTGTGAATGAAGCCATAGGAATTAAAATCCATCTCAGCTAGTTTTCTAGCCAGTGCTTTAATAACTATTGTTCCATAACCTTTACGTCTGTGCTTCTCAGCTACCTCCAACACACCATGTGCTCCGGACTGTAATCGAAAACACCAAGCCACCATTTCGCCTGTAGCCTTATCGAACAGTCCCACGCTGGGGTTCCACTGAGCAAGACGTTTGAGCAGAAACTCCGATCCAACAGCTCGGTTGGGCCATAGCGAGTTAGCCTTAACAGCATCCTCAATGGTTAATGTTCGCAGTTGCAGATCGTTCGGGATGGTAACATCAAATTTGAGAGCTTTTTCCTTACTCAAATACCATATTTCGGTACAGAAATCGTACTGAAGTTGTAGACGGTGCTGCTCGATAGTTTGAAGCACAGACGACCGATGCCAAGGGTAACAACCGGATATCTTCCATGAATAGTCCCAGTCTACCAGATTCAGTGCACGTGTTAACGTATTGTTGGTGTGCTCGAGCGTGTGAAAAAGCAACTGATAACGGTCCTGTGGCGTAAAGTGTCTAATATCTGAAGTTGAATTCGGATTAAGTTTCATATTAAGTACTTACCTGAATTACAAACGTGCCATTCTCTCGCCATGTATCGTTGAGAGAACAAACAGAAAAATCTTTCAATTTCCTATCGATCCGCAGCCATTCAATGTAATTCTGAAGCCAGTTGTATATAATCTCATGTTGTGGCCAGTCTCGGCGGTACATTTGCTGTAGATCTGTTAAACTTTCAATCGGAATAGGAACAAGCTGATCACGGTTCATTGTCGGAAAGCGTAACACACGAACTTACTCAAACTACGTTTAATTGAATAATGGAACTTCCACATTCAGCTCGGAACTACAAGCAACATTTTTGAGAGATCTTAGATTGTTTTTCTTTACACAACTCTTGTCATGCTCCAACTTCATTGAATGATCACCGTGCAAGAATATTCCCTAATCTGGGGCTGGGATAAAGATAAGCTATTCATGTAAACAAGGAAAATATTTGATGTGAGCTAACAGATTCTTCTAGTTGAATGTTATATGGAAAGATAAGTGAAGCGAGCAACCACTGCAGCAAGAAACATAATCCCTGAATAAGTACTTTATTTGCACCGACCTTTATGATTCTAATCCAGAAAGGTTATCACTATACACATATGTCAACAGCTCAACATTAGTACATGTTGAGTAAAATGTTCATAGTTCATCAGTCTCGATCTTACTTACGCAAGTTTGCAAACCATATCTGTTACATTATTTTCTTCTTGGTCCAAAAGTTTATTTGGGGGGGCACAATAACTTAGTTTTACAACTACTAACAATGCTTTACAATGTGCAAATCACATTAAGTATTTATTAAAATCGTTTTGCCCAACAGCGGCTCGAAGAGGCTTAATGGAACTCTAACTTATCACCACAGCTCCATTCCACCAACTTGCGCTCACAGTTTCGGATCCAGTTTACCCCTGCGATCGGCTTAAATCCGACGCTTGCAAACAGTGCTTTCGATGGTTCGTTTTCAACCAGAATACTCGCGTACAGGTTGTAGCCCATTTCTGCCAGCCGTTTAGCGAACGCTTTCACCACAATCCTACCGTACCCTTTGCGTCGTTCTATTACACCTAAGGAACCCATAACACCAGCTTGCGTAAACAGGCACCATCCGAGTAGATTTCCTTGCTCGTCGAACAAACCCATCGTAGGATTCCAACGGATTAACCGCTCCAGGGAAAATTCCGAACCCGTCTCTCGATGCGGCCATAGATCGTTTATAATTTTGGCATGCTGTGGTTGTAGTGAGCCAACGCGAAGACCCTCCGGTATCGTTACACTAAGCTTTAAAGCTTCCTCTTTCGGCAGAAAATACATTGTATTGGGACGTGCTATGGAAACACGGACGTTTAGCTTTTTAAAGGTCTCGAAGACTAACTGCTCGTATCCGCACATTATGGCCACATAGTAATAGTCCCAATCGACTAGCTCCAGAGCACGACGCAGACTGTCCAAAGATTCATCAAGCGTGTGCATGTACAAATCGATACGATCCTTCAAGGATATTTGAAGCAATGAAGCATACGTTTAAGTTGACGATCTTTGCAGACGATTGCATCACAAGCGTTACTTACGATTATGACAAACGTGCCATTCTCCCGCCAGCTACCGTTGAGACTGTACAGGGCCAGATCCTTAATTTTGCGATCGTGTTTCGACCATTGGATGTAATTTTGCACCAAGTTAAAAGCTATCTCATGGCTGGGCCAATCCCGTTTGTACAAATCACGCCACTCTTCCCAATCTTCCCGTGGGATTTCTACCAGGCGATCTTCTCCCATGGTGGTTAGTGATACACTGGCTCGGAAGGGCTATTGGATTTGAACAAGCCTCTGGTGTGAGCATGTTCCCAAACGGAATGAGCTGTTGCGATAAGATAGCGTTAAGCTTGCGGAATATGTTTTTCGTTAACTGTATTTTGTTTAGCTTATAGCATATTGCTTGTTCTGGAATATTTTTGAAATTGTAGCGACGGTGATACGCATAATTTGTCAGAAAGAATAATTATATGCTGTTGATAGAAGAAAATTAATCTTAATCAAACGTACTTAACATTTTTAGCTTGAAGTTATACATTAAATTACAATTGATTGTACTAGCGTTACTTAAATTTAATCAATAGTTTTGACAAGCCATTTCTAGTTTTCTTTATTTATGTATTTTTTTGCTTTTTGCACATGGTTTTTAATTTTTTCACACTCGTCTGCTCACCAAAACTGATTCGTTTTGGGATCACCCAATTCAACTTTTTTGTCCAATGGTTCAAGTTTGGTTTCGATTCTCCCCATTTCGAAGTTGTTAAGGTGTTATCAAAAGCAATTCTGTCGAAGCTATTTTGAAATAGCTTTGAAGCAAATACAAAAATAAACACTATAACAGTTACTATCCATTGACAATATGGTGTTAAGCCGTCATTATGGAATAAATAAATAAAAAAGTTACTATCGACTGAAATGGATTTTTGAGAAGAAATCGGTAGTGAGTTGAAAGATTGCTTCCCATATTTTCTTTCAAACAAATAACCAATACACCACCGAGCATGCCCGGGATAAGGCAAATTACAAGGAGGAAATGCCTTGTATCTATTAAACATGAATTATATAAAATCACCACACGCGGTGGTGAAAATACGGCTTTCAGCCGTCATATTAGAATAATAAAATAATAAAATAAATAACCAATACACACAGACGTCTAGTTCGTATTGCAAATACCTTAATAAATCCCTACCGGCTTATGTCCCAGCATAATCGGATATTGGGTTGTGCAACTATTTCATTTACTTACCATCATCTTGGAGAACACTCCCGGTTTGTATCAGTAGTTTCACAGTTAAAAAGTAAAAGCAAAATTTACAACGAACTCACTGAGTTGTCGTCTCGATACGAGAACAGGTAAACTTCATTTCGACCTACTTATCTATTGAACTACTATTTGCTTTTACGACATTGTGGTTGTGAATATCAAACTCTCCAATGAGGTCCTTTTTTTGTTGGTATCATATCGTTCCTTCGTATCATTGATCATTTCTTCAGATGGGTTGATATCGCAGATGTTTAACAATGTCCAATAGGCACAGCACTGTCATATTGTACTCGTTTATGTTGTCTGCCAGTCTTTTAGATGGGTTATTCCTACCCTCAACATCCGACGTGTGAAGGGCAATTTCTCTTCACGAGAACTAATTCATCTCAATTCAGTAAAACCTCTTCGAAGCTTTTTACATTTCGTAATCTGTCTCTCGTACTAAGCTTGAGTCAAAATTTAGGCGATGAGGTAATAGTGAGTGTTTAAATGGACTGTTTCTCTAAATCGAGCATCTCGGTAAATACAATGGAATTCTAAGGTTCCTAGAAAATTGCTAGAGTCTAATTTCCAATGATAGATAATTCGATCTGTTTACCGCTGAACACATATTTGTTTGCAATTAACTTGTTTAATTAGTACTGGTTATGTTAGGCTTCGTCAAGCGTACTTATGTAGTGAAATCGCGCATAATCTACTAAAAGGAAATTGATAAGCTTTAAGAACTATCAAACTATTAGGGTGATCTCAATGTTTGCATAGTTCAATCGATACACAAGTTGGAAGCATCACAGGGTGGTTCATATCGGCCATACATTGTTTATTTCAGCGATGAGGTCTTGAACAAGGCTGATAAGATTACTCAATCGTTATGTATGCTTTCAATTCAGGAGGTAATGGCAGGGAGTGTTAGGTTTGAAGGTACCTGGATCTCAGCTGATATCGTCAGCTGTGCTAACAGTGTTATTCGACGAGCCTCGTGCTAAGTTACGTGTCCAGTGCATGGTCCCAATTTTTCGGAACCCAAGCTTCTGGAACATTTCCCGCGACGGATCATTGGTGGTGTGAATGAAGCCATAGGAATTAAAATCCATCTCAGCTAGTTTTCTAGCCAGTGCTTTAATAACTATTGTTCCATAACCTTTACGTCTGTGCTTCTCAGCTACCTCCAACACACCATGTGCTCCGGACTGTAATCGAAAACACCAAGCCACCATTTCGCCTGTAGCCTTATCGAACAGTCCCACGCTGGGGTTCCACTGAGCAAGACGTTTGAGCAGAAACTCCGATCCAACAGCTCGGTTGGGCCATAGCGAGTTAGCCTTAACAGCATCCTCAATGGTTAATGTTCGCAGTTGCAGATCGTTCGGGATGGTAACATCAAATTTGAGAGCTTTTTCCTTACTCAAATACCATATTTCGGTACAGAAATCGTACTGAAGTTGTAGACGGTGCTGCTCGATAGTTTGAAGCACAGACGACCGATGCCAAGGGTAATAACCGGATATTTTCCATGAATAATCCCAGTCTACCAGATTCAGAGCACGTGTTAACGTATTGTTGGTGTGCTCGAGCGTGTGAAAAAACAACTGATAACCGTCCTGTGTCGGGATGGGAAAAAATAATGCGTATACATATAATTAAACCGGGTAGTGTGTAACGTACTTACCTGTATTACGAACGTACCATTTTCCAGCCACGTGTCGTTGAGTGAAAAGGCAGACAAATATTTCAGCTTTCTATCGATCCGAAGCCAATCGATATAGTTCTGCAGCCAGTTGTAGACAATCTCATGTTGTGGCCAGTCGCGACGGTACAGTTGCTGCAGAGCTGTTAAACTTTCGATCGGTATAGGAACAAGTTGATCGCCGTGCATTTTCGGAGAGGGAATCTTGCGGACTAACTCGACGGACCTGCTGTTGAAGAATGAAATTGCCCAATTGATGTACCGGTCGGGGGAGCAAGCTAGATTACTGAAATGGTGTCTCAGATTTTTCTTTTCAAAACACCTGACATTCATCGAAAAATCGGTGGTAACTAAAGGTTGAGACGTACAACTAGGTAAACATTTGCTTTTGGTAAACATACTTCATTTGTTGAATGGCATAAGCTTCATAAGCTTCGTTTAAGAGAAAAGTGTGCTATTTTAAACATTTGTTACCGTAATTTAGATTCTTGTTTTGAGGGTATTCTAAATTCTGTACATTAGGTACTGAATTGCTTAATAATAGTATGGTATTAGAAAATGTTTATAATGACGATTTTCACGATAAGTTTTGCACCTAAAATGAATGTGTGGACGGTTATTCGAGTGATAAGTTAATGGGTTACTTACCTAAAGCATGTATTCAAAACTGAAAGCAAACGATGTCAATCAATAGTGGATGTTCTGTTATCACCATTAATTTTTTTTTTGTATTTCCAGAGGACACATTTCTTACATTGATTACAACATTATGTACATCGATCATTCTGTTATCGTTCTGTTTTTTTTTGTTTGTTGTTGCTGTTTGTAAGTATTTATGTACAAAAGTAGGTTCCCGTTCCTTTTCCGGAAGCTTAAACAGTAATTATGGCTACGCTATTAAAGCACCACCTGGCAAGAAGTCGCTTAACCGAATCCCCTAACCTCACAGCTCGATGTCCTCCATATCGTCCGCTGGCGGGGTTGTCTGCGGTATCGGAGTGGTCGGTATCTATGGATATGCGTGTTGAATGATCAGAAATACATTCGTTTAGTGTTATTGTGCACAGCTCCTATCGGTTCCGGTATCGGATGGATAACCACGCATGCTGCTGGCTGCCGGTGAGTGCGGTTGGTTTCTAAGCTCGTTTTTCCTGAAGGAAGGGGGGGAGGAGGTCCCGAAGGAGGACTTATCATCTGACTGTAAGGCATGCTGAATTCCTGTTTTACATTTGGTTTAGTTGATCTCCTGGGATAGATTTGTTGTAGTGCGTTATACAGCAAACGAGCACCGTATTAAGTTTAGTAGCTTAGTAAAGGCTTATCGTGCATTGCAGTCTATCCTCGGTACGCGTCAAAGTTAGAGTATTTTGTTTAGTGGTCGATAGTTTCGTTGAAACGGAGCATTTGAATAGTGAGTGTTGTGTTGGAAAGAAACCAAGGCGTAATAAGTTATTAGGTCATTCAAGATCATGTTGAAAAATTGAACGAATATAAACAAAGCTACTACAGGAAATTGGGATGGATTCGCAGGGATGACATGGAACAGTAGTATACAGTATACAGTCTACGGGAGCATTTAACAAACAAAACACAGCACCATGCGACGAGTATCTAAGTGTTAATCAGCAGCCATAATAGCGCTATCTATACCAAAGAGCTCCTACCGGGTGATCGTAGCGTATGTAGAGTACTTAGTGAATGGTAGTAACATTTACACCACATCTGCCGCGCACACCTGGACACTTTACACACGCGGGATGGTAGACGCAACACAATCCGGCACATCTCTTCTCCCAACACATACCCACACCGTAGTCTAAACCAGAGCAAGTAGTTTCGCTTTTCGCCGTTCCAGCGGGACAATCTGCTCGAAGCAAAACATGGTAGTAGTAGTAAGGTTGCTGACAGACATTCTCTTGGTAAAGGTAGTAGCAAATATAACGGCCTATAACGGCGTGGCTGGTGGGTACTACAGACTACTTTCAACACTACTTGGACTTGTTCTGGCGGTGGTTAAGATGATGCTTGTTAGGATAGCTACCGTTACGGTTAACATCTAGGTTATTAGTACTGGCGGTAGGTTTACTAGCATCCGATCTTACTTTGAAACAACGAATCCGGAAATGGTGGCACATTTCACGCACTACCCCTGCACCGTAGTGAATGTGCGCGATCGTTACGACGCATGTCAGCCCGTACAGTAGGTATCGTTCGATATGGATGTTCAGCTCGGGTATACCAAGTGCCGGATAGGGCAGGATGGTGATGAATGTAACCACACAGAGCAAATTGAGCAACCCGTTCCAAAGATCCGCCCGGGTGTCGGACATTTGAGCTACGATAAGTCGGCACTAGAACGAGTAAACGCAATCAATCAGTATTGTCAACTACATCTTAGAAGGCACAATTCTTTGCCGCTACTTACACAAATGTTGGAGAAAAGTGTGCCGCACATTACAAAGTACAACCGTGGTTCCATATCGATTATTCCATTACGGGAGCACAGCACCCATGCGGTGCACAGGATAAATAGACTGCTTAATGGTACCAGTGGTCGAATTGCTTCGCTAAATGTGCGCATTTTACCGGTTTTGTCACGGTAAGCTCTGCAAAAGTAAAGTGAAGGCCGGAACATTAGACAAACGTTTTTAAAGCGCACATTTCATTCCCTCAAAAGACTTACTTGTAAACATTATATATAATAATAGGATGACTAGTAATGACGGCTGATACGTAAAGCGTCATCTCGAATATGTGACAAGGTTTCACACCAAAGACAGGAATCTGCCAGAAGTCAGCCCCAAGGATTCCTGTGATCGCCAATGTTATCGAGACGCCCTGGACGAAGGAAGAAATGCAGAGAATCATTGTAGATCTGAGTTAAGGAATTGTGCCAGCGCTCTACCGACTTACCCACATAACGAAATCATAGCCCCATGGCAGGAACATTACACCGGTAAGGTATTTCTCCACATGCGGAAGATAAAAGTTAAGGAACACGTTCAGCGTAATGAAGTACATTCGCACCGGTGGCAGATCTGCAGCACCGAATATGGTGAACATGTAGATTGGTATTAGAACTGCCGAGTAGGAATCGAGACCATGATCGAACAGTTCGCCCAGTGGTCCGCTGGTTCCAGTTCTTCGCGCTTGTTTACCATCGATACCATCTGAAGGAGAGAAATTAGAGTTAAGAGACTACAACGCACAGAAGACGGTAGATTGTAGCAAACTTACCTAAAGTGTAGGCTACAAAAAGATTGATCGCCGCCAGTATCCATACCCAGTCTGGTATGGGTATGGGTGTTTTGGTGGCCGCTCGAAAATCGTAATCGTAATACGCTATTAGAAAGAAATTCACCACCGTCAGGAGGAAGCCGGTAAAGGTAAGCAGGTTGGGTGCAATCCATCGGGGACAAAATAGGACGATCTTGTTCCAGAACGGGTGCATAACATAAACACTAAGAATACTAGTATCGACGCAGTTGTACTAGATTTTGGAATGGAAAGAAGAGGTAAAAAAAAGTTAGTTTAAAACAACAAGTACAGTTATACTAAATATAAACTATGTTATACAACTATGGGCATTCAATTGTACTCGAAACCTAGATGCAAGGAGCATTATACAAAAATATTGCCACCGTTTCTTGGTAACCTATTTGACAGTTAGATGGAGAATTAGTAATCTGTGAGTTTAGTTCCTTAAGTTTTGCTATAACTGCTACAAATCAACACTCAACTCAATATAAATTTTTGACAACCATTTAAAATCGGTCAAATTTTTAAGGCATACGTCGAGCTTGATAACATACCAAAAATACGTACGAAGGTACAATTTACAAAAATACCGATAGTCTGATTGTGTTCATTGTCGATCGAACATTTTCACTCTCACATGTTTTTGTGCGCTCCTTCCCGGAAGGTCAAACCACAAGCTACCACCGATAGTGGCGCCTATGGCGTCTGATTTATTCATAACTTTTGCCCCTGTTTGCCCCGTCGCTTTTTTCTACGCATCCTTTCGAAACGATGCGGCATTCAAAAAGCCACAAGAGAACTCGTTCCTCTACCCGTTCATTACTTGAACCCGAACAGTAAGCATACTCCAGGAATCGTAGATTGTAAACAGGCGTCACCGTTCGCACGATGATGTTCGATGTACACACCCGATTGATCGACTCATTGTAATATAGTCATGTCGGACGATTGGGGTAGCTCGAAAGCGATCCCCAGCTGTACGCCAGCCGACGTTGCAATCAATGACCCGATAATCAAGCCTGTTTTCCGCTCGCAGTACGGTATGGGTAGATTATCAATTTGGAAGGAGTTAGTGCAGAGCTCTGGAGCGGTGGAAATAGGGCACAGGTCGTACGATGGTCATTATAGCGTCCGATACGGCGGAAGGACTCAAAAAGAAACAATCAATTTGAAGAGAGATCAAGGATGGGTGGCGCGCATTGTTGCTATGGTTTATGTTTCCTTCTTTTCGATGTACACTTCTTAAAAGCCAGTGCAAAACATCACAACTGTAGAATTTTCTTCGCAGAATTGCAATCTTCTCTGTGTAGGAATTTGTCGTTCAATTTTTACCCGAAAGCATTGCATCACTAATCTGCAATGCAATGGAATAATACGCTTCATCTTGCGGATACCCTCATTGTTGCGGCAATTGAGTGCCACCGACTTAGACAGCTCCCAGATTGGTAACTTCGCTCAAGTACACAGACTTTTGCAGCCGTCTACAAGCGATAAGGTCATAATCATACCCCATAAACGTATCAGTTCTTCTAAGGGTTTGAAAATGGAAAGTGAAATGACCTACCAGTGTTTGCTTCGTTTGGCCGGCTTTCCAGAATAAGGTCACACGGTAGAAAAGGGGCAGAAACAATCGAGACAATTGTTTTACATTAAACGTGTTACAAACGGTAAACAGTTGACGATGGAAGAGGTCTTACTGCGGTTAATGCACTAAATACTAAACACGTGAAGTATAAATACAAACAGTCCTCAATTTATGTTTACAACGGTGCAAGAGTTCTACCAAACGAATAACCCCTGGCCATCGGAAGTTATTGACGTAATGGAAGATGGAAACACCTTTCTCGAAAACCAATGACGAAAGAAAAACCACAGTTCACAGTCTGATTAGTATACCATAAAATTCCCACACAGGTTTAAAAACACGCGCCACTGATATAGCTCTGCGGGGAGATCTAAGAGCCCTTAGGTACCGCTACCGGTGGTAATAAATAGTACGATAACAAAGCCACTGGTGCAGCACTGCTTCGATAACAACAAAATAGCTCAACCATTCCAAAATCGAATCGAATCGAATGCGTTGCGTCATGTCGAAATCTCACTTATCTTAATCGTTTGCTGCATTGGATACCGAATTACCGATCGAATGTCGTACGATTGTACTGTGAGTGGGATATTCCCCATTGAAAGTTGTACATAGGGTTTTTTTCTATTCCAAGTTCCAGTTTTGATAATCATCGCTAAGATTACACCATTCTTAGTTCGCGTGCAGCTCATCTTCTTCAGACAGATATGAGAATAATTTAACTCCCCGTATGTGTGATGGTACGCGTACCAGACGTTGGCGTTGTTTGTGTCTTGCGCCAGCATCCCAGATACGGTGGGAGTTATCCAATTCATATATGCAGCCACTTATCACATTCAGCGAATAAAAGCCTGGTAGGGGAAGTCCGGACACGATGGAAGGCAGGCACCTTCCACCACCCTTTCACGTGGATGCGATTGTTAGCAATAGCTTGTGTCTGTTGCACGACGGAAGTACCTACCTTGTACTTTTCGAACCCCTTAAGGTGGGCATCGTTGAGATATTTAATGCCGATCATGTTGATGATGGTGATGATGCAGTACGATCAACAGCGATCGTGTTTTTAAGTTGCTCAGAATCACACGTGTAAACAAGTCGATAAAAACACACGCACACATACACACACAGCGCAAAGTTCTCGTAAAGTATGGGTTGTGTAGTATTCCTACTGGTGAAACGCCAAACGCATTGCGGATGTTCGAGCGTGCGAAGCACTTTGCGTGCGACACGTTGCGTTGCTTTGCGCGAGTGACGAACGATCCTCGTCCGTGCGTCCGTGGCGCTTCGGCTGACTGGCACACTGTGGCACACTAATTACAGCACCGCACACACCCGGCAAAAGCCGTAATCATCGTCATACTGAAATCGCCCCGGTACGCGAACACTGAACACCACAACCAAACCCGAGAATGTGACGGTTACAGTGCCCGGTATCAGCACATCGGAACAACTGACCGGATTATAAACCGCGCGCACACACACACACACTCACGCACAGCTAGAGCTCACACCGTGAGTGGATTTTAATCCGCCACCATACAGCACGGGGTCACGGCACAATTGTTGGGGAGCAACAGGCACTCGCACTCCGGACCTGCTGATAAGCACAATCAAACGCGCGCGCCCGTTTCGTCACCGTTATAGCTGCTAGATCGCATCAGATCAATCACTCTCGTGGATGGGCTGTAATAGTAATCCAATGTCGTAGTGGTCGTAGTACCTTCACACGAGTAGCTCAAACTGAAGGGTTCACTAACGCGATTAAGAATCCACGTGTGATAGATGACAGAGTGGCCTAAGCTCGGCACACATTGGTGGTGTTTCTGAAGTTCGAGATCAGGTCAGCGCTCTGTTGTACAGCTTATCAGAATTCCGGGTGCAAGACCTCGAGCGATTGGAATGATTTTGGGCTCGAGCTTGGGAATCAGTACACACCGATCTCTGGTGCAGAGCATGTACTAGAGCTTGACGAACGGGCGTAGAACGTTTCACACAGCGAAGAAGTTAAAGACACTTTTCTGGCGGAATGTAATTGAAAACTACGCCCAACTGC
>KZ062464.1:119372-143933 GCA_002091835.1 Anopheles maculatus | reverse complement strand
ACACACACACACACACACACACACACAAAATGGTTTCAAAATATAGCAATTGTTTTATGTGAACCTGTCGAATGAATTGAACCGGCCAACAGTTTATCAAACAGTGTTCATTTTATTTTTCAATTCGTTTGACGGATGGTGATGGTTTTCAATTATCACTTAATTGATGTTTAATTGAAATTAAACAATCGTTTTGATTGTAATAGCGCTGCTAATAGCTCACCCCAATACAATACGCTATACATCATAATGGGTACGAATAATTAATTATTGTTTTGACAGCAGTTTGACATCGTTCCTGTTGTGTTTAATTTATTTTAAATAGACAAAACATATAATAAAGAAGATATTGTACTGCATGAATACATATTGCTATCATGATTTAGAACCAAGTGACAAGCTAGTTTGACACAAGATTTGAAATTGAATTTGCTCAAACTTAAGACCTAACTTTTGCTAAGCAGTCGAGATCGCTAGAGGTATACGTTGCTCTTTTTCTTTAATTACATCTTGTACATCCTCAAAAGTTCTTCACTGCTTTGCCATTTATGTCTGCTTTAGTTAGATGGGTAGTCTGATCAGTTAGGATTCAATATCTGGTACTGCCTTGCTAAACACTAGAGCACATAATCCGCTTCATCAAAGCGGTTTTGTCCAGGAATTCTCTGACGAGATCAACGAGTCCGGTGTATCGAATGCTCTACTTAGATTATATTTACACCTTTTCTTTTGTGTATAATTTGATTTGACATCTAAGTTGAACGATGACACAATTAACCTTATTTGGCTGCGTCTTCTTCTACAGACTAATTTAATCTGTTTGATTGCCGTCCGGATGTATCCATTTGCTGCAAGACATGAAAGATTTTAGCTCTTTTAAAGCAGCTATTAATGATATTTACAGTAAAATTCCTAAGACTTACGAATGTATCACAACATAACTGTGGAAAACTGTGGTTTCCTTGATTGTGTAGTCAAGGTTACCTCAGAGATTAAGTTATCGATGAAATCATGGACGCATTTCTCGATAGGTGCTCGAATGGTTAGTTAAGAAGTCTCGCACATATATTCTTGCTTTCTATTTTTCAACTGCATTAGATAACTTACAGTTTTCTGACTGGCTTTGGACTTCGTTAGAAAGACTTATAATAGCTAGTATTTGAATTTTGAGCTAGTATTCGTCATATATTCAAGTAATATGGTGATTAGTCTAAAACAGCTAAATTCATCCCATGGAATTGGTCTGTAAAGAAACTGATCAAGTAAAAAGCTTGCCTGTTTGCAACATTTCAGTTCAGATTAACTGTGTGTAGATATTTGAATATTGGAAATATTTTCCATGATGGAATAGTTATAATGATTTCTTATTTACACATCACTTGCTTAAGTTTGTGATGAGCAGTATGCTTCAAATCAAAATCTCGTCAGTCGTCAAACGTCAAATTTCATACAAAAATCTGTCTGAAGTCATCAAAGACCCTTTTAGGCATACATTATCAAGTTCAATAGAAACATCTCTAATGATGTTTTAACCGTCGCTAAAACCAGCAGACCCAAACAATTCCTCTCCCTGTCAATTTTATCATCGCCGAGCATCTCCCGCACTGTCACAAGCTTCAGGTGTTTGATCACACCGAAAATGTGAGGCCTCATTCGGGTTTTTGCAAATTTGAAAACAAAAGTGCAAAATTACCATCCACAATCATTTGCCGAATCAGCGGTGACGGACGCACATGTCAAAAACCCTCCAACCAGTACGCGTTTAATGAAATTTCATTTGCGCTTAATCCGCACCGCTGCTGCTGGTGTGGTAGGATCGCATTTCGCTATAAATCAACATCCACGAGCCCGTGCGTTCTCGCGGGTAGGCACACCGATTCTGACAGTTGCCTGTGTCACTGTTGTTCCGAATGGTTCGCAAAATGCGAATTATGTTTGCATGCCTGCTGGTACCGGGAAAGGCCATTTTTTTCTTTCGTGTCTGCACTGTCCCTGACCAGTCTGGACGCTCATTTACAATTGTGGTGGATTGTCACCAAATGCGCCTTTTTGCTGAAGTTTACCTGTCCCAGCAGTTCCAGGCTTGTCGCTTTTTTTGCGCTGTGGATGGCGGCTTCGGTATTTCTTTAATTTTTGCTCACACAATTTTATTAGTGTTTACGCGCTGATAACATATCAAATATGGGGCGGTATTTTTGATGATAACGAGCGATAATGTGCGTGGACACCGTGCGTGTGTTCCGAACGGGGCTGGCGGTCGTCAGCTACGTTCAGGGTAGTAGTACTTGTGTGATTTGTTCCTTTCTTCCTTCACACAACATTTTTTTTTTTTTAACTATCTGGACAAAGTTCACGCAATGTGTAAGTGACGTGTTTTTCGACCTCTCTCTCTCTCTCTCTCTCTCTAGCTCAATCAAACCCAATTTCTGGGGCGAGCTCCTATTTTTTTAGGGTCACAAACTTCGGACAGAGATCGTTCGTGAGGCAAAATAAAGTGGGGAGACCTTACAGTTAAGCAAAACTAGCATTAAACACGCAACGCAACGCTCAACAGTAGCTCCAGTAGCAACTTGAATTTGTGTACGCTTGCGATTGGAACAGATATAATTACCTGTTTACCTTTCGCCCGTTTCGTGAAACGAACGGTAGCGTAAAGATGTTCTGGGCGCGCATGGTTGTCACCGCTAGGCCCGGACACTTGGAGAATTGAAGCCGTTATCTGGATGTTATCATTACCCATGATGTCTATATCTACCGCCACGCTCTCCAGCTTTCCATCCCGGGTGCCTACCCATCAATCGCCACATCTTTCCACAGCTGAACCTGGAAGACACCGAACCATCAGTTGTACCGGCCGGTGGAACATGATGATAAAATAAAATGTGTATCCGTTATCAATTCGGTAGCCCGTCGGCGAGAGAGCGCGTTGAATTGTTTACCGGGACCCGCGTGGCTTTGGTTTGTGACGCTGGTAACAGTTTTCCTCTACCTCTTCTGTTTGTTCATTTGTTTGTTTGTTTGCTTGCATTTTTGTTGTTGTTGTTGTTGGTGTATATTCACGCGGTCGCAAAAGGGGTAGCTGGCTGGGAAGGATTCAATCGGGATCTAATCTACCAGCGCCCGTATCAGCTGTCCATGATATATCTTCCTGCCTGGAAAGGCCAGATTTTTATGAGCAGTTCCAGCAGACAAACGACTGTTGCTCCCGAGTGCGACTAATTATGAGTTGAAATTGTAGCGCGCGCGGACAAAGACATCTTGCAAATATTTATATCCGCACTTAAGAGTCAGACAAACACATTTATCCGATGATCCTCCACTTTGCTAGTGGTGCCGAGTGGAGCATTAACTAGGGGGATAATGAGGTTACGCCGCCGGTTGCCCATCTTGCCCGCCATCATTGTTTATCATTTTCAAGTCTCAGCGTCGTGAAAATGTTGTCTACTTGATGTGTTGTCTCACAAACCAGAATGAAACCAATAAAAATCGCTCATTGGTGTGTGTGTGTGTATCTGCGTTTCGATTCTGTGTTCGTCGTTTCCTTTCTCGCCACAACACAATTCACATGTGTTAGTAGTAAAAGACAGTTGTTCTATCAAGCGCAAGCTTAATTACTTCATTACTTTGCCCAGTGAAATGGTGCACATTGTATCACTATCATCCACACACATACATACACAACCACACAAAACAGCAAACAACCTAGCAACAGACAGATCTGCCGCCAAGCGCACGTTACTGTCACGTACGCAGCAACAATCAACCACTGGAACAGGAACAAATTGAAAGGAAATCGAAAATACCGAAAACTTCACTCGCAATCCCCGCTTGCCTTTTTTTTTTCTTTTAACAATTTTATTTGCGTTACACCGGGCTAATGCGGACCACTTCACGAAAATACCTGCAGCGATCCGGGGCCCTGAGTTGCAAAGTTCAAGTGCATCATCAGCAAACGGGTGTTAAAATGAAGGGTGCGGAGGAGATCCACTTTATACGTGGAGAAGTGTCTGAGCAATTGTCACGTCTGCCCGCTACAATGTTACTGTGTTCCCGGTGTCGATAACAAGCTTGTTTGCCATGTTTTAGGCGTGTTTCCATCATTTGCCGACAACAGGTGCCCGCGATGTTTGGCTGCTTTCTTTCGACATTGAGGATGCATTTTTGGAGCGGTGTTTGCTTTCTAATCAATATACACCATTTTGAACCATAATTCAATCAGTTTACGAAAAACGAGCAGAGAAGCACAAAACGCTAGTATGGATGAAATGATTATTTAAAGGTGAATCACTCAACTACATACCATACTACGGCGTTATGTGACACACTGTTTACATCCGGCAGTGTAAACAGCATGTTAAAAGAAGCGTTACAAAGCGTTACTACCAAACTCTCTGTGACTGTGATCTTACAATATGGCGAGTTTTGATTTATAGTGAACATTTTGAAAACATTTCATAACACTGATGCTATCCACTCAAAGTTCTATGTCAATATCATACATTTTAGCAGTCAAATTACTTAAAATAAAATCGATTTATCATTTGCATTTAGCTTACGATTTTAATTACTTTAAACTCAAACCCTTTCTTTATAAGTATAGAACTACGAACTTGGCTCGAGTAGCGACAAACTAATGCGAAACAGTTCTTAAATCTTTTAAAAATGGAAGTTAAAAAATTGCCTAACTTTACTCGCTTGTTACTCCGCTGTTGGCGTGATGGCGCGCCCCATCGTTACATCTCTCACTTCCATTGTATCGCATTCTCGATCAACCGATCGGGCAGGATGATCGAGGCCACCGGATTATCCGAGACGATTAAATGCTTCTGTTAGCAGCGTCCTACTGTTTGTAAACTTCAATAGCTTTACAAAACGTTATCTAGTAAGTGTTCGATTATAAGCCACAGCTTTGGCTTTGCTGGTCGAGATTTGGTCTTTGTATGGCATTTATTCTATCTGTTATTTTCAACTAAATATCAGACACATTTTCAACTAAATATCAGACACAAGAATAAAATGAACTTAGCGGTTAAGTTTGTGCCCGTTTATATAGGAGTTGTAGGTTTGTATCGAGTTCTTAACTTTGAAGGCATGTTTTTACAAATTACAAGCCCTCTACATCCCTTATAGTGTAGCGCTGTTGTCGGTTAATCCAATATCACAGCCGGTTTCGAAAAACGTTGTTGCGCCTCCCTCTAAATTTGGGTCTATCATGCTTCCATATACTATGTGGAAGGCCTTACAATTTTTATTAGACTAAGCCGCCCGATGCCGTCATCATGACATCAGTAGCCCACCGAAGTCTTACTTATTCAGTTACCTCGACTTTTATATCGCACAATGCACTAATGCCCTCATCTGCGAATCCACTATCCCAATTCTGTTCGATCTCAATTTCGGCTAAACAAGCCTCATATTTCGTAAGTTGACGACTTAGAGACTTGACATGTCGATCAGTACAATTCTCAAGATGACATCAACCCATAAAGAACCTGTCGAATTAGATGCACTTCACAATAGTGAGAAAATCGACTAGCTCGTAAAACACATTATCTCCTTTATTTTACTTTTAAATGTACACCAGATAGCCTTCCGAGCATCATCCTCTCGAAAGCAGCTAAGGGCTTTTCGTTAGTATTAAAAAGAGCCTACGATTACATGGCAATAGTAAGGATGTGAATGCTACTTCTACCATACATGTTCTGTGCAGTCCCAGTTTCGTCCGTCGCGAAAAGTGTCTTAACGAAGAAGTATCCTAAGACTTTCGTATGATCAGTTGGCAACCTGATGCACCCTGATCCAGCTCGCAACAGCAATGTTGCTGTCGTTGTTGACTTTAGACCCAAGATAGGAAAAACGTTGGAAGACTGAACCGGTGCGATACGCACTGTGTACATGACCAATGTGCATTGGTTCAATTTGTTCAACCAGAGGACCGTCTTTGAAATGTTTTATCATTTCACATGAAAGTTAAATGTGAAACACATGAAATTGTGTGTAATTATTCTGTTTTATTTAATATTTGAAATTCATAACACGAGTTAAGATACATGTGCGAAGGGATGTAAAGGTGTCTATCGAATCAGGGCTTCCTACGAAGTCTGTGCTGTTGCCATGGATGTCAAAACTTAATTTCTTGGTGAATATCAATCTGTTGATCTGCGAATCAGCTGATCTTTAAATGATTTGCTTAACAAATCCATGTTTGATTATGTTATTGCTTACGTTTCTATCAGAACCGAAAAACAACTTAACACAGGTTTGCAATTAATTTTCGTCACACAGTTTTCATGGGAAACCAAATTAAACCGAACGCAAAAAGAAAAATCCCATATCTGTTAAACAATCGCCCATATCCCGTACATCCGCACCACTCCAAATGGTGATGATGCAGCCCGGCCAAGATCAACCAACAGTCTTGAGAAAAACATGATTCCGCTTCCCAAAATGAAGACATTAGTGACGGTTCATTCTTTTCGCGTTAACCCAAAACCAGCAGACACTGCGTCCAATTGGCACGCGTTACCCGGGACCATGGGCTACAAGGCCGAACGAATTCAATTGTCACCGGCCGTCGGTGAACGGTGCGCACCGCTTGTACATTCCCACTGTGCTGCGTTACCAGGGCGCGTTCCACTGTCAGCCGCTTCCACCGATGCTACGGCTCATTATACGCCTCATCAACGGTAACAATTTTCTCCTGCGCGGGAAGAAGGAACATTGCCACGGCACCCGACGGTATATAAATAAAAGTGCGCGCGAGAGATGTTTTTTTCCCATGTTTAAGCCGTGTACTTCGTGTGTTTGGTAGCGGCTCGACAATAAAACGTATACGTGTGTGTGAGTGTGCGCGCGTGGTTGTACGCACGCGAAACGTAAGGAAATAAAACGCATCCAATTTTCCACCATTTTTTTCGCTCCGCATCCAAGGAACTTCCCCTCATTCATTATTTTCCTTTACACGCCCCGTGAAGGTGGCTTAAGAAGAAACTAAACTACCGTTGGGGTGGGGGGTTTTCCAACTGCCGCCACCGTATGCTCGACGGTGACGACCATGCGAAGAAGAAAAGATACACAAAAGCACCGGGAAAAACGACCGTACAGAACGCACGATTTCACGCAGCGAGGCCCAACTCATAGGTAACGAAATCGTTAATCATGACCAAGGATTACGCTTATAATCCGTTCGGCAAACAAAAACCCTCCCATCCTCTGCCCTCTTCCCACGCCCACCCAGGGCCCGCCGGAAAATGGTCACGACACGTGCGGTTAAATAGGCGCAACGAAAAGCGCATCCTTCGGTCGAAGTTGATTTACTTTTTGGCGGTGCATGAAAGTCGATTAAAGTTAACGAGAGTTTAATCTCGCGCATACCAACACAACAACGGCGCACCATCATCGGCAGCATCATCATCACCGATGCTGTGCATGCGGCCGTGTAATGGTGGTAACGCGGAAATCTCTTCCCTCTCCTCCTGTAACACCCGCCCCCCCTGATACCTGCTGTGTGATTTGTGAGTTTAGAATCTCCGTCCCGGGTGCCGCTGTGCCGTAGTAGTTGTTCGGTAGCCGTTTTGTCTTTTGCTTAGCCATTCTTTGGCCGGCTGTCTGCGGGAAAAGCAAGCAAAATGCCGGACAGAAGAGTCGTGACGTTTTGTTGTTGTTTTGCTATGAACTTATCCACCCGTTGGTTGGTGCCCTCTAACTCTTTTATGGTTCTATGGCTCGTGACAATCTTGAATCGGAAAACATCGTTATTTGCCACCGGAGGCCTCTTAAATGAAGCTTTATGAGTTTGCTTTTACTACCGTGATGGTGGGACAGATGATTTCTTTAACGTGCTTTAAACTGACACTTTAAGTTTTATTTTAGTGGAAAATGAGAGCAAGTGCGTGACGTTTATCACATTTTGCTTGCTTGGAGGCATCCTTATAACGGTAGAATGTAGCATTTTTTTTAAATCTTATCGGAATCTCTGTTGGAAGCGTGTGGCTGATCGAAGCGTTTCGTTAGTTGGGCAATAAAACGCTTCAAACGCTGAGTGCGTAGTACATCAACAGCGCTATTATAATCGATCGGTGTTAGTTTGTTTTCAAAACTTTGGTGTTGGTGTTGTGACCCTTTTAATAGATGGCCTATATGGTCTTCCAAATCTTCCTAAAATATAAACAAACATGTACTTATCACTTGAAATTGAATTTGAAGCTGAAACATAAAATTGCAAAAACTTTACTAGTACTCGAATCAAATATTTTGTATTTAAACAGCTCGTGAAACTTTCAAAGTTCAAGTTTTCCATAGGTTTTCCGCTCACATTTTTCGTACGCTAGAAAAGTAAACAAAAGCTGTTGATTTGCTTTACAAAAATGATACATAAGTTAGGCTTTTAGAGGAATTATATATTTATATTTTATTCGAGTTTAGTTTCGTTTTGCGTGTAGGCCTGGAACGGACCTAAACAAACACTGACATAGATCAGTTCTTAATTTATTTGAATAATACTAGGACATATGACCAGAAGTTGCCGGTCCTAAAGCAGTCGTAGAGGATTTTGAGTAGTATATGCTCATATCAGCGGAGTAACTTGGAAAGGCCCAGGTAGCTGGACTCCCAAGTCGTACCGAGGGCATACCTCACGAAGAAGAACAAGATGAAGAAGAAGATGAAGAAGAAGAAGAAAAAGAAAAAGAAGAATTACGAAAATATGACGGTATCAATACAGCTATTTTAGTCAAACAGCGAATTTGTCAGGATGCTCCGGACTATTAGAGCTTTATTCTGTTCTCCTAAAGTTTTTTTTCTAGCTATCGAAACTGTAGAATCAATTGCATTTTTAAGCGATTTGGTAATAACACACTGTTCTGTGTTGCAGCTGTACTCTAATGAATGTATTTCTACCAGTGAACAACGCAAATCTGTTGCTCAGGATCAAGCGTTTTGTGGACCATTCTGTCACAATTTATAATATTTGTCATTAAATCAGGAACGGGATGAGTAAATCTGTTCTCATTTCTGCGCTCCATTACTCCTCGAAAGTTGTACGGATATACCGGCTAAAAGTCACAGAGTTTTAACTACATCATACACCCTAAAGGTGAAGTCTCTGGTCTACTAAGAATTAAAAGTGGATGAATATTCGTATACATCAATCCTTAAGCGTTTTGTTACTTGGGCAAATAAACAACCAATGCGAAGTAACATTTAATTGTCTGTTGGCATGGAAGTTCGAAGTTGGAAAATACTTTAAAGAAAACGAAACCGATTCCGATTGTTCCACGCCGTACCACATCAGCAACTTCACCAACATTAATAAATATGAAAAACCAAAAGAGTGTGTTTCGAGTTATTTTCCATAATAATAAATAAATCTACTAATAGAAACAAATCCCCTTATATTTATCTATCCGGTGTACTCGGGCGTACACACGCACCAACACACACACATACACACATACACGCATACGGAACAACCCGGGAGATGTGGCCCGGTGTCGCGGCACACAAACCGTACGGAATAGTTGGTATTGAGCGACAGTAAAATAGGTATTTCCAGGGATTATGTTAACCGAACGTAGAGGATTTCATTGCAGATGGCTTTCGGCATACGTACGTCCGTACGTACGTACGTACCCGAGTGCCGATGTGTCGCGGTGACAGCCCACAAGCGCTTTCCACACCGCCGGACGCTTTCGGGCGCTTTTCCACAAGCTTCGCCTTCCCATTCCCGGGCGCCCTTCTAGCGCGCCAAATCCCTTTTGTAGTGAAGAACAACGGATAACGGTGGTAGCTTTGGGTAGGCTTTTCACATATGCTCCTGTATGATGCATAAATTTCAGCGGCGAAATGACGACGAGGATGAGAACACAAGAACGCTCTCCGTTTCTAATCATACGGTTTCGATGTTTAGAACGGAGGGTTTGTGGGAGAGGGAGGGGGGGGGGGGGGGGGGGGGGGGGGGGGGGGAGATGGAGATGGGAAGCGGGGGATCACAAATCGGGCACCGGGCATGATTGCATTGTCGTCAGAAATCGCACAATTTCCATATTACCCCCCCCCAAACGATCCCAAAACGTAGTACGAATATTAAAGGCACCCCGGTTACTAGCGCACTGTACGGCACGCGCAGTCTGTGCGCAAGAAGCGCAAAACGGCAGGACACACGAAGGGCGGAGGAGTTTTGCGCACACGAAACACACCGGAAAGCGCGTTACAATTTCGCTGCCGTCCGCTTGTTGTGGATTTGTAAATTTATTCGATTGACTGCTACGAATGGGGTATTGGTAGGTTAAATGAAAGATATATAGTGCTGAAAGCCTCTGTGCCGTACGCGCGAGGAGTCTGTAACGCTGCGAGGATTTTGTACGGACGCTTCCACGCTCATGTTCCAGCGCTTGTAGCTCCGGGCATCTTAGACAAGTGTGTACTGCGTACCGAGCTGCAGAGATATCTGCAGATTAATACGCTCTATTTCAACACCACAATTGTACGTGGTATTTGGTATGTGAAGAATGTGTTATCGTTGCTCAATTGGGACAACAGACGTCTCTTCGAAACCTATGCCTATGGACTTCAAGATTGGTAGTTTGGTAGCCAAACTGTTTGCTATTTTGAGGCACATACATCAAGGTTCCATATGTCTTTGAAATGCATCATTTTTAGTTTGATGCTTAGCTGAAATTTGAGATCCCCAAAGTCTCTGTCTAGATATAGATGAGCTAATGCTTGAACTCACGCACTTTGGCTCTACAAACACAAGAAGTCCTAGATTTCTGATTCTGGCTTCCTAAAGTTACGTGACTCGTTGCCGGATAGTCAGTTCTGCCTATGGGATATGATACTGAACTTCAACAAGATAGCCATGTCACAAAAATGACATCAAACAACCAAACCAGTATTGCTAGACAACAAGCTACACAATCTTAACTTCATGCCTACACAAACTAAATATCTTCTCATTTATCTGTTCCAGGTTTGGTTCAAAAACCGACGGGCCAAATGGCGCAAGCGAGAACGGAACCAGATGAACGCGATCGCTGCGGCCGACTTCAAGAACGGGTTCGGGCCCCAGTTTGTGCAGCCGTTCGCCGACACCGACACGCTGTACTCGTCCTACACGTACAACAACTGGGCGAAGGTGCCGTCACCGCTCGGTGCCAAAACGTTCCCGTGGACGGTGAACCCGCTCGGCACGTCGATCGTGTCGACCAACCATCACCAGAACTCGATCAACTGCTTCAACACGTCCGCGTCCTCGGTGGCGGCGGGTATGGCCGGCACCGGCACGATGCTACCGGCCAGCATGGGTACCGGGCTGACCGGTACGTCCGGTGCGACCGGCGTATCGCCGACACCGTGCCCCTACACGACACCTACCAATCCGTACATGTATCATCATCGTGCTGCGGCCGAACCGTGCACGGCCATGAGCTCCAGCATCGCGACGCTCCGGTTGAAGGCGAAGCAGCACACGTCCGGTTTCTCTAGTCCCTATTCCGCGTCGTCGCCCGTGTCCCGCTCCAACTCGGCCGGCCTGTCCGCTTGCCAGTACGCGGGCGTCACGGATACGGTCTGAAACGCGGCCAGCGCGAACAACAACCCGTTCGGCACACTGCTCCTGTTTGTGTCGCAACCGTCGCCGATGCCACCACCGTCGCCCCCGCTATCCCTGACGGCGGTGACACCGCAGGCAGCCACCGACGGATCCGGTGATAGCTCCCCGAACGCACACGCCCATCATCATCATCATCAGCAGCAGCACCATCATCTTCCCCATCAGTCGCTGGCTACGTCACCAATCTTTTCGCATCCGAGATCAGCGAGACAGGCGCAATATCCGGAACAGCTATATCCGCACCATCAATACCATCGCCATCAGTATCCAGCACATCAGCAGCATCAGCAACAGCAGCACCAGCAGTCACATCACCACCACCACCAACAACAACAGCAACAACAGCAGTATCAACAGCAGCTAGCCTTCTCAACCTCCTTCACCTCGGTCACTCCGCCGGACCTGGAGCTGGCCGGGGACGTCGTACTGCACGGCGGTTCGAACGCTACCTCACCTACAACCGCCGCCATGACGGCACTGTTTGTCGTCAAAGGACAGCTGCCGACGCACGAGTATGGCACAGTGGGACGGGGATGATAACGGACGACGCCAAGGAAATAGTGGTGGCGGCGTTGCAAGAAACAAGAAGGCCAACTCGACATCCCTAAAGCCTCCGACCCGACTACTTCCGATACACGGTGTGAGCGATGTAGAAATAGTAAACAGACAGATAAAGGTGAGATATAACTAAACAGCGACGGAAGGGCATCGAGGCAGATGAAGCGCGGGGGAAGCCGAGACGGAGGGGTAGCTTACACAATAGACAACAAAGGTACACACTTCAACACACGCACATACGCACGCAAAAATTCGAAGTAAAAACACTCGCACTACATGCGCAAGTGAAAAGAAGAGAAAGTTGTTTGAACCCACATTTGCATCAACACACCATCCACCACGGCTGACGTCTGACAGTGCAGAGCCAACAAGATTGTGATTAGAACAGTTTTCGGTGTCATCATTTTTTCTTCTTGGATGTGAGTGTGTGTGTGTGTGTGTTCAAATTAGTGAAAATCATCCCCAAACCTAGAATATCTTCTGTCACCGGGAGATTCGCCTTAGTATCAAACGTTCCAAATTGGCTTCAGCTAGCTCCAGTGACACGTGTTCCATTTCCCTGCCTAATTAGTGTACCATGTGTGTGTGTGTGTATGTGTGTGTGTGGATGTATGTGTGTAGCAATCATGTACATCTTGATTATACACGAATCGTTTCAACATCAACGCTTGTTATCCCCTTTACGGCCCATATCAGCATCGTTCGGATTAATAAGCAAGCACAGGTAACAGAGTTCAATCAACTTTCCTTTCTATGCCTTTCTATTCTTCGGTATCCTTTCTCCTTTTGTTGTTCCGTACGTACGTTTGAAACTCTACGCGAGAAGTATTTGTAGCTCCAAAAACGTTGGATTTTGTGTTTCCTTTTGGAATAGTAAATCAGTTGAGTAACGCCTGTTTGACAGATAATAAAAACGCTAACGCTCTCCGTCAGCAGGCGAGCGAATGATGAAAGTAACGCGTTACGCAGAATGACAACAAACTGCTGAGTGACACTCATGAGCTGAGCCACTGTTTGCATGTGCTGTAATCGATTAGAATGTCTCAATACTGTTCCAAATCAATTTGCACTCACTGTCGCATTTGTCAACACTAGCCAGGTGATATAACTGGTGTGCTAGCCAGCTGAAGGCGTGGCGTCTGTATTCTTCATACTGTGTATGGATTTTGCACCGGTTTCTGTGTGTCGCGATGCTGGAGATGTCATTTAGCAAGACATATTGGTGTATAACGTGCAACCAGAAGCTTCCATAGCATTTTCAAAACTTTGACGAGCTTGCATAAGTGTCACGTTTTCTTCCCGTTTCATTGGCATTGTGATAAAGCCACGCATTGATTATGAATTAAATTTCCAATTTTTACGAAGAAATCGAAGGCGCTAAATGATAAAAGAAAAACCAAACAAATGTAAACTTTTAATCGGAAAGAAGAAAAGTTTAGGTTTTCGATCCGGTTCGTTAAAATACCAATAAGAATAACAATACTAGTACGAAAGCGAATAACAATAGCAGTGTAAGAAGGGATAGCAAACAGGGTAAGGCGGTTTCAATCGCAGAGCGGTTTCCTTCGAAATGATCAAAGCGAGCGCGCTGATGGGTTTGTTGATTTATTTATTTTCATTTTTACCCCTCCGGCTTCACCTGCTGTTCCCCTGTTGCCGCTTCCACCGCAAACGGCATACTCAAATACTTGCACACATACACACACGCACACACACACACACTCACACGCACGCCCTACCCCCTTGTGTTGTGCCCTGAAAATCGGGAAAGTGACATCAAAAGATTGCAACACAGGCGCACGTGAGTAGTTACCGACAGAAGCCAATTTCACTCCCCTCCCAGGTAAACCACCCCAACACTCTCCCCACCTCCCCCTCCCCTGCCCCCCCTTCCACTGTTTGGGCTCCCTTGTTATCGGTCTTATCATACCGAAAAGGGGATTAGTAATTTCGGTATCAAAAGTTAATATTCCCATTGGACAACCGGGGTAGGGGGGGAGGGGTAGTATGCGTAAGTGTGAGGAGCGGCGAGGGGGACAGACAAGCGACATAGCCACAGGGCGGCACTGGCCACAAAGCGCCAAATCCTTCACCGGAGCCGGCTGTCGGCTTGTTTCAAGAAAACCCCTATTCGATCATTTCACCTCACCTGCCATGTCTGCTGCTACTGCTGCACCATCCCACGCGCGTTTTCCCCACCCTTTCGCCACACCTCACCGCCCAACCCCTTGCCTCCATCCCGTCCCGTCGAAGGTGTGAAAGATGACGGTGCAGATAAAGCGCGAGTTAATTAATTAAAACGCTCACAACAATCGAACCGTGGCGCACGGTTCGGGCACCGACAACCGCAAGCCAAATGCGGCAGTACACATTGATCTCTATTTTGACATTCGAAATTAGGCGGTGTTCTCGTCGCGCGTTAACTTCCACAATTGGTGCGATTTCTTTTTTTTTGTTTTGTCGTTTTCGTATTTGTGCAAAATACAAATACTACTAACCAAGCCGTACAAAACATACACACGGACACACAGTACACTACGAAAACAAATTGCAACAAAAAACAACAAAATACTCGGACACAACCGACACAAATTTGCTGGTACAAAATTCATTGGGTTTCGAGCCGCCCATGTAGGAGCTTACAATGCGCTCGATGCTGTGATACTTCATCTCGGCAAAATAATAATAATAAAAAATAAAACAAACCAAAATAATACTCTTCTTTTCGAAGAGAACGCAACAATTCAAGTTATTTCTCCCCCCTCCCCCCCCAACATACCGATAAATACCCTGGAAATGGTCATGTTTCTAGTGGGATTCGCATAATGTCATCATAATTATTACACACATTCATTCAAAACAATTCACAAACATGCACAAATACACACGAAAGCTCGTTTTACATACGCTACATCATACAGCAAAGCAGTGGGAACTACTCATACACAACAAACAAAACAACCCACAAGAATAAGCGATCTACCCAAGTATTCGCCATCATCTATCAAAAACAATTAAGGCGGCGGTGGTGGTAGTGACCGAGGTTACAGATAAATAAACAAAAAAAAACACACACACACAATAACTTAAATAATACAAAAAAGTATGATCTTTAAAAGCAGCAGAAACAAACGAACGAAAAAAAAAATACAAACCCAACTCTACAATACAAATTATTATAATTACTGCAGTACATTTAATGGTAATACTAATAATAACATAAATGCTTTTAATCATATCCTGAACGAAAAAAAAAAACAATGGCGGAACATACTGATTGCAACGTTGATCGCTCAAAATTAGATACAGTTGAGTGGACAAGAAAACAAACAAAAAAAAGCTACAAAAAAAAAAGAAAAAAATCAAAAGGAACACAGCCACGGAAGCGATGTTATTTAAAATAAATTTTTCGACCGTTTGTTTGTTTAATTTTTGTCTCAAATATCAACTTGGCATATGGTGTATGAAAGCGATGCGACATTAGTTGATACGTTCGGAAACTACCCTTAAAAATAAAAAAAAAATTATCAAAATGTTTCCGCATCAGTGACATAGACCACGCACTAAGGAGAAAGCAACAACACGCTATCTGCGCATCCGTTTTAGTTGTGTACATACAGTAACAAAAGAAATGCGCAGATATCGCTTTCGCAATCACTTGATCGAACACCATTTTGTGTGTGTTTTTTTTGTATGGTAATCAAAGAAGAAAGGAAAAAGAAAACAATCTGTTGCTCCTGTCTGGTAAAACGTAGGTGCCATATATAATGTGCAATACACTCGTAAACAAAATGCCCATTCGACCCCCACCATTTTGTTCCGTTCTTCGTTTGTAAACGATGGTACTACTGAAGAGAAAACCGAACAAAAAAAAAACACACACACACACACACACGAATGAAAGATGTTAAAAAAAGGAACCGTGAAAGAGCTTTTCGACATGATGCGTAGCTAGCAGTGGTATGGCAATTTTAGTTTTGTTTTTCGTTTTATGTATAGAATGGTATAGAGTATGGGTCGCATGGTCGGGTATTGCTGTACGGCGATTTGGAGGGTATAAATTTGAGCAAAAACGGCAAAAGGAAAAGCAAGGTTTAGACAATTATGCTCAAAATATAGTGAACAACTACTACCGAACTCGTACATAGATTAAGGCTTCCACAAGGCAGACAGGTGACAGGATCGCGACCGGTGCCCGATAATCAACCAGCGAGCAGATGTGTGCGCAGCAGCTCGTGTCGATCTCACCAGCAAACCTTTGCTGAAGCTTCTACTCACCAAAAACAAAGCAACCCGCAACACGCAACGCACAGGCACAATTTAAAACCGCTGTGTTTGTGGTGGTGGCTTGAATAATTTCCATATAAGAGAAGAAAAAAAAATCAGTCTTTAAAAATAAAAACCAAATCACAACAAACGAAACTAATTCTCACTATAACATCTTCGATTGATAGAAGTAATCGACTCTAGAGTGTAGGTTACGTGCGGGAATGCAAACAAAGCGTCACATCTCGTATAGTAAAAATCTAAGCAAGAACGATAAAAGAGTTTAAAGTGCAAGAAAGCAAAAGCAGTGAAAGACAAATAAGACAGTGGAACGGAAAATTATTAAAACAAACAAGCAAAAACAAATAATATAAAGCCCTCTGTGTGTGAGAGTTGAGAGACGGATAGAGAGAGAGAGAGATTGCAAGTGAAAACAGAGTGGTCAATAACAGGGATACAGAAACAGCAACAAAATAAAAAACAAAATATGAAAACAAACCATTTGACAAAATGTTTTGTAATGTGAGCGTGTGAGCGGAAATCGCATCCGCTCCCCAAAATGGTCGGGCGCATGACGAGATGTGAGTGTGTGTGTGTGTGTGTGTTGCTGTAGTAGTGTAATTAAGAGCTGTACAACACTGGCGCTGCTTAGATGCAAACGGAAGTAAACAAAACATCCATTCTTACTATTAGTACTTTGTATTTAGTGATTAAAAACAAATATATCTATATATTATTTGAACCCTGGTTTGCTGTCTGTGCTACTTGTTCCCAAAACTCTGCCGCACCACATCTCAATCCAGCGGGCACATTCGCGCTCGCACGATCTCCATCGGCGGGTGCACACGTTCGTGAGCCTAATGCCTTAATCAGCAACGATTCGAATTTGCGTGCGAGACTTAGAGCGTTGCCTAAGAATGTTTGGTGTGTGTGGGCGCGCGTTGTTGCAGCTTACCGGCTGGACGATGCAACACGTGGCGGACATGGTAAATGTGGTTGTTTGTATTTGTCTCTTTAATTTATTCAATACGTGTCATGGTTCAGCTGCCGTTTAGCTAATCGTTTCGACTATCGGATGGTTCGCAGACTTGCATCTGGCACCAGGCCTGGAGACACCCAACAACCGGTCTATAAGCTCAGTTTAAATACGCACAGCAAAAACATGTATAGAAGTATATCAACTTATATTAAAAAGAAATAAAATCATTTTCACTGAAGTTTTGTTAACTCAATCGTTTTGCTTTAGTTGCCATTTTACTTTTCTTTTTAATTTATTTTACACATACAGGTTTGTTCGTTGGGTTTTCTTTCGTCTTATTATGCTCTCATACTTTTGTACATTTTCAGCTTAAAAGAGCTTTTTTTTATTATGGATAATTATCCATTCCTTATCTTCTGTACAAGTATGTATATCACAAATGGAGGCACAATATTCGATGCCCTATAATTTCCAACTGATATTTTTCTGATATTAGAAAAAAACAATTCACTCAACTTCACTTAACTTCTGTTAGTAATAGCTAAAGTAATACAAAGGCTTGAAAATGCTTTCCGAACATCATTTTTCATTTCATTTGTATCATACATTTTTGTGGTCAACAACGAGGAACAAGCATTAAGCCACAGTTGTATTTTTGTGATTTAAAATAGCACGAGCTTTGAAATATGTTTAAACCTTGTGTGAAGAAGATCTAAAATATCTTTCCAATACATAACAAAATGGTAGTACGACATCGTGTGTGTGTGTGCGGGCGATTTTTGGTTTGTTGCGTGGCGTGAAATGAGCGCGTGGCAAGGTGGAACGACATTTTGAAAGATACATAATGAAACCCACCCATAAGAATATTTAAAGGTACACAATAATAATTAAAAGACAACAAAAAAAAAACATAAAAAACAATATAAATGGGGGACATAGCAAGGCAACACTTTTCTAGTTTTCCATTACACCAACGCATGTAAGTATGGCATGAAATAACTAGATTCCGAATGCGACGCGCACCACTGATTTAGTGTTCGACTGCATCGGGATAAGGGAAACTGTAATGAAGCATCTTACTAGACGATTTAAAATAAAAAGATTTAAAAGAAATAAATGAATAACTTACAAAACATGCTCAAATAGAAAAAGAAAATGAACCCATTATTCGAAAGTAAATAAGTGCTAGCAGGAGTGGTGTAAAATATGAGATTAATAAAAGAAAAACAATGAAATTCAGGTGAATGAAAGAAGAGAGAGAAAAAAAGAAAAGAAATATGATAAACCAAAAATGGAAAACGAATAAAAAAAGAAACCAGAATCCAAAAACTATTACGCACAATGACAAATTTACTTTTTCCTTCTATATTTTCTAATAGTTCAATAAGCAAGCATGTGTGGTGCGGTAAATACGATGGAAAGTGTTACAGAAAAAGAAAACACGTTTGTAAATTAATGAGTATTATTAGTTTCGGCGTTCAATGCAAGCAAAAACAAATGAAAACACAAAAAAATGATTAAAACTCGCAAAAACAACACTGGAAACACACATGTACACATATCTATCCGTTTGTCAGCAGGCCAAACTCGCGCAATGAAGGCATTAGAATAGCACAAAAACGAGCGAGAAATCATTAAGCAAAGGTAGGTGAAAACATGGAAGAAAAAACAGCAAAAACAGAAGCAAAAGAACAAATTCTTTATTTCTCTTACATTAGAAAATTATCCATTTTCTACGTATGGAGTAACGAGACAAGACAAAAAGAAAAGAAAACACTTATGGATAATAAAGTCGAACAATATAAAACTACAAAATAAACTAATTAAGTGGCTGTTGCTTTTTTTATTGTTATCGTATTTTTTTTGTTTTCTAAACCGTTCAGTCAATGATCCTCTACTCGGGTAAGTTTCTTACATTCGATTAGACAATAGCAATAGAATAATAATTGTTATTCTATTTATTTTTAACTTCCACAGTTCTACGATGACCAATTGTTTGCTTGCCATACTTTTTGTATGAATATTTGAATTCTTTTTGTTATAAAACTAATGCATATGTAGCAGCTAGTAGCGTTGGATTGATGACCAACATGTTCAAGATCCTGTGGCTGAAGAAGCTTGCCTCTTTCATATCTACCAGACGAGTGGAATCTGGGTGTCATTCACCCAGTGTGCAAAAAAGGACGACAGGCTTAGCTGTGTTAACTTGCGGACCATCACAGTTCCGAATGTTGTCTCAAATATCCTGGCTCAGATATTGTTCTGCAGACTTGCTCCACATACTAGATTTTTCTTCAGAAACTATCAAGCTGGATTTGTTGGAGGAAAATTGACTGATTGCCCAGATAAATGCCCGGAGCACCAGAATCGTACGTAACACCTGTTCATTGACTACATGACGACCTCCGAAACAGTAGATCGCACTGAACTGTTTAACATCATGCTGCTGTATGGATTCCTAGGGAAGTTACTACGGTCGACAAGGGCTACAATGACCGGGGTGCAGTGCAAGGTGAGAGTACTGTCGGGTTCGTTCAAATCTCATCGGAGACTGATGCAAGAGGACAGACTCTCATATTTGCTGTTTAACTTTGCTCTGGGAAGTGTCATACGAAGTGCAGGCTTCGACATCAGGGACACAATTTTTACACAATCCGCACATCCGCACATCCGCGTCATCATAACTTGAGATAACAACCAGAGCAACGGAATCATGAAGCGCATTGTTCATAGGAATCGTACCATCTATGCGCTTCATAAACTCCTGTGATTCAGAAGATTCCAGCAACACACGAAATGCTATATCGTAGACTGAAGCATCCGGTGGTCCTCTATTGGCACGAATTCTAGACTATGCTCGTCAATTTGTGCGCAGAGGAGCACAGTGATCTCTTTGGGTAGATCTGGTGGAATCGAATGCTGCTGGAGATTGGAATCAGACGTATATGTAAGAATGCAACCTACGACCGATCATCCTTTCAAAGGATTGATGATCTGACCATGTCTACTAGACGTCCTTAACACGCCGGACTAAGAAGAGCACGAGCAAGAAAATGTATCCTTGCATATAAAAAGTATGTTTGGTGTGGTTGTTATGTACAGTACATAAAAGCACTTAAAAGGATTGAAAGGGGAGAATACCTAAAAGTACAATTCTATTAGTACGACATCAAGAAGCTCCAACTTTATGACATACGTCTGGCATATACGATGAGCAGATGAAAAGCCTGCAATCCGTTAAAGTACATACTACCATTTAAGCTAGCAGACTTACACGGTTAGACGGTTGTAGAACAATGTGTATTTTTGTGATCGTGAACCCTGCGATTAATGCGTTCCGTGTGAAATATTTCACTCACGCACACATAAAGTAATCATGCGTAGCACACTGTAGGTTTTACGTTGCACTGTTATACGAATTGATTCGTTTGCGATCAAAATTTACGCCTAAAAGTATGCAATTCTCAAAGCAAGCCAAATTTATCGTTTTATGTGATTTTTTATTCATTACGGTTAAGAGAATCTATTTCCCCTTCGGCTATTGTGTTTATTTTTATTTCATGAATAATTTAAAAGTATTTTTATCTTATGAATATGAGAAATAACTAACCAAATTTACCTATAGAATTATTCTACATCCCTTTGTTTACCAATAAAACCTACGATTTGAAAAAAAAACGCATTATTATGTGTTCCGATTTTTCCAGAATGGTCAAATCAACGTTGCAAAGCAAAACAGTACCACTTAAGATATTTTATTTCGCTTTATTCGTCACAATTCGATTGCTTCGCTGCCGTTGTCAAAAACCCCTTTTTGTGCAAACCTTTACACACGCGCGGATCAGTTGCACGTGATTGCTTTATTGCTCGTGAAACATGGTTCGGCGCTGTTTTATTTATGTAATAGAGATGATAATGTGCAACTTGAATGTATGCATAATCATAAAATTCGCATCAAACAATACGACCATTTCCCGTGATAAACCCTCGCAAGCTTCGTGCTGCTGTATGTGCGCAATAAAATGGAAAGAAACGTCAAATATGACGATTGGAGGTTGCACCGTGTGTTTTATAATAAAAGTGATGAGTTTTCGTGCCAGGGAGTTATAGTTCTTTTTTTTTGTCCGGGCAGCAAAACGGTTTGTGGGGAGCCGAATAGTGTTTCGGTTAGTTGGCGCCTTAGTGGCGATAAAATCTTTGGATAAACCATAAACCAAACCTGCATTACGCGGGTGATAGGGTAGTATGATTTCGCCTCTAAAAGGTCCGAGTTGAACGGTTTCATGTCACTTGGAAACCCCGAGAAGGATTCTAGCGTAATTGTAAGCCAACGTATCGGAGCGTCCCCAGGTCCCATTAGCCATCAGCTTGTGCCAGTAGCGATTTATGTGGTACGGGTAAACGATACGCAAATGGCAGAGCAACCCCAGGCTGGCAGTGTACAGCAGTATTGAAACGGGCACCTCACTGTCAAACCAGCGGATGGCGCTACACTTCGCGAATCGTGCCGAGCGCGTGTACACTATCCAGCCCAATTCCACCAGCTCCGTGATGGAGAAGGTAAACAGCAAATAGTTCGGAAAGCAATAGTAAGCCAACCCGGCGAACATGCCACCGATCGCGCTGCGTACGATTGGCGAAGGTCGCCACGGCGATTGACGCGTTGCCAGCCAACAGTTGACGATTTCGTAGATGGTTTTGTAGCACGTTATAAACCCAAACAGGCCCAAATCGAACCGCGTTAGCAGCAATCTTCCCAGCACTAGCGGATCGGTAAGCAGCATGGGCATACGGGGAAGAAAGTTCTTCACCAAGCTGATCGCCAAACCGATGTACACCGAGCGCATCATGGCCGTGATGATGTGCTGCCGACAGTTGGTGGGCGGATGGTGAGTTTTCCCGTCCGGCGCGATATGCCGCACGTCACAGTTATCGTCCGGGTAGGTACAGGCGAACCAGAACCGATCCAGCTGCAAACATTGCCGTGCCGCCATGATGCCCGCACTGAGCACAGCGAATATCGTGGTTGCGTACGTTCGGGAGGCTCGCAGATAAGCAACCAGCGGACTGCGTGCACGTCTTATGAGAAATTCGATGTACTGCCAGTGTGGAGAACCAGAGCGAGATAGAATTGTGTAGAATCCGGGAAGTTGTAGCAGTTCGATTTTGTTTTGCTACCTACCATATTAAACAAACCAATGCCCTGAGCACGGACGATGTGGCGTGGTAAGTACTGAGCTGTCAAACCACCCGCTAGTGACGGTATCAGCACAAACCAGGCCGCAGGAAAGCGACCCATACACTTGCTGTATGGAAAGAAACAAAAGATAAATTGAGAGACGGTTTGAAGTTGTTCATTCAGACCCTTACTAGAATAGACAGAAGGCCAAGAAACTGCCACCTGTCATCGGTAAACCGGCCAAGATGCAACGCGCATACTGCCATAGAAAGTTTTTCCACACATCCGGATCGTTCCACTGCCGTACGCGGAACAGCATCGGGGTCTGCAAGAGAAAGAACTTTCACCAGGTCATTCTGTCAAGCACACAAGTGATACGATCGCTACGTACTACAACAGCTGGCAGGTAGTGGCGTATACCTCCTAGTACACCCTCCACAAAGAACGTGCACCAGGCGGCGTTACAGCTTTGATCGGGATGCAACACATCACGGCACGTTTTGTCCACCACTGCCTCGCAAAACTGTTTACTCAGCTGGCCCATTCTGATTGTGCTCGATCGAAGATGGCGTTGTATCAGATACACCGTTGACAAAACTCCAAACAAAACTGCCCTACCGCAGCGGGTGAACAACTTTACCAGGAAGTGTGCAGAAAACGGTCTGTACAGCAGAGGTGAAACTTTGTAGAATAAATTGACTCATAAAGCTGGCTCGATCGGCTGCAGCGGTGCGCCACACAACTACAGGCAGGCATGTTATGGAATGCGCGTGCACGTTATATATGGGAAGTTGACGAAAAGGGTCAGTCGCTGGTCGCAGGAAAGGCAACGGTGATATCGCGCAAAACACAGTGTTTAACCGTTTTAGAGCAAATGTTCTGTTCAGTGATTATTTTATTCTTTTATTCTTATCAATTTTTTTTTGGGTCGGTTGAATGGCTATGCAACATAACTACGGGGTGTACGTAAACTCTTGGGTTTATGCAGAATAGTTTTCCTGAGGTGAATGGAGTGATATCTAAGCTGTTCTAAGCAAAGTATCTACACTTATCTAAAAATCCGTATAGTATGGGTCTGATATTTGACTAAGACAAAATTGATGCCTCTCTCAATCCCAACTGGTCGGTCTACAACAATGGTTATTTAAAGAAAAAAGGAAAAATTTGTAAAACGTTTGGTGGGCTTCGAACATCTGAAATAATCCACCCGGTACAAATACTATTCAACCACATAGCAGCAGTTTCCCATTTGAAGCCACCATTCAAAGTGACTTCAAAGTGTTGATCACAGTGCTGCACTGCTCCTTCGTGAGAACAGACACTAGCTTGTAAGTACTTCTTTCATAAAAATAAACCAAGACTCTCTCTCTGCTATAGACTGGTAAGGTCCGGTACTTCTATAAAGTATCTAGCCTGGCATGTACTACACTGCATACGAAACCGTGAGAAGTCTTGAGCCACCATTTTTAAACACCTTTGCTTGATGCCTACAGCTAATAAGCCTGTTCTGCGTATGAGGGAATGGTCCAAATAGGACTTGATTCAGGTCACTTTATATAAGCAACTGCTGCCGATACGACAATCCGACCGAGCCGCCCCATGGACATCTGTTCTATTTCTGATGTCTCTAGGGTTAGGGACTCTCATAGGCAGTAGTGAAGCTTTTCGATTATCTGATGTTTACTGTGCATCAACTTCTTTTTAGAGAAAATAGAACAATTTCATCTACAGTGACGGACAATATAATAAGACCACCCCTTATGTTCGATTTTCAAACTAATGCTTTAGGTTAGTGATGGGCGAAATGATGGTTTGATCGGAATCGATTCCGGAGCGCTCCGAATTTTGCGGAATCGATTCCGAACAGTAGGTCCGGATCCGGTACCAATGCCGGAATCGCACCCGGGCCTCGGGGCCCCTTGCAAGATGTGTTTAACTGGTTCTTTCTAAGTACGTGAGCCGGGGGGC